>JADDOH010006631.1:0-204384 GCA_016648135.1 Agrypnia vestita | reverse complement strand
CCTACTAAAAGAGATCAAGAATTTGAGGGATGGAGTCTAAGGGGGTGTTAACAAGCCGAATCGAACAAAGGACTATAGGGAAAGTTTACTTGATTAGTATTTAGAGTAATATTGTTTTTTATGGCTTTACTAACTTTAAAAAAAATACCGTATTATTCAGTTTTAACCCATTATTGTTAGTATTTAATATTTCTTCCCGTGTTTCAATATCTAAATTATGATTGGACTCTGAGATGCAAATTAGGAGAAGTTATTATTATTAAGATATCTCGTATGTTCTTTAATTCTTATGTTAAAATTTCGCGATGTCCTCCTAATATAATATGATTAACACGAGTAACAAGTTAATTGATAAATCCTTGTTGTCTTAAATATTATTTTTATCTTTATTATTTAAAAACAACAAAAAAATTAAAAATAATAATGGAAAATAGTTTCAAAATGTCCTTAGGTTTTCACGGCCGTTCAGAATCTTCTGTGTATAGTTTTCTGGGATATTCTGCCGTGTGTATGTGACCTCTCTGGCCAACGTTTTCGGGGATCTCCATTGCAGGGTTCCGATCATCTAGTAGGTGCGGAGTGTGATGAGTGAGTTGTTGAACACTTAGTCACGTTAATATATATACACATTTAGTCTGCAATAACCAAGTACACGTGAAATCAGTGTGTGTCTCCAAATTTGATGTTATGAAATTTAAATAGTTGGATCCATCACATCAGCCCTGATGATGGACCCTGCCAATAGGTATCCGAAACGTTTCCAGAGAGGTCACATAGCCCACACACGGCAGAAAATCCCCGAAAACCTATACACAGAAGAAATAGTTTCATTAGATGACATGTAGTTATTGCCGGTTGTATTCTGGTGACTTTAAGAACTCTCCCTCCAACCCTTATGTCGTCTGCCAAGATTAGGTATGAAAAATAATGACCTAATCGGATTATGTCCAAACTGCCGACCATTGGAACGTTTTGTGTTTGTTTTAATTTGGAGTCCTACACAACTACACGGAGGGGAGGGTGGTTTCTGCTGACGGAGAGGTCGGTACTAATCGCCAAATAACCTGGACGATCGCGGACTACAGGGGGTGGTTCCCTTCCCTCAAATCCCTTCGACGGAGGTATCATTAGCGTATTTAAAAAAGAGTTCATATATTGCTTAGCTTTTAGGCTATTTGGCTTAATTATCACTTGTACAATTTCTAATTTCGAGCCTCTTTTCTGCCCAAATATTTTACTTATGTTAACTATACATTAAGGTTTTATTTTATTTATTACTCGTAACATTTCGAATTTTTGTTGCAAATATTTACTTATTTAACTAATACATTAAGGTTTATTTATTTATTTTATTTAACTTATACATTTCTAATTTTTTTCGCAAATATTTACTTATTTAACTAATACATTAAGGTTTATTTATTTATTTTATTTAACTTATACATTTCTAATTTTTTTCGCAAATATTTACTTATTTAACTAATACATTAAGGTTTATTTATTTATTTTATTTAACTTATACATTTCTAATTTTTTTCGCAAATATTTACTTATTTAACTAATACATTAAGGTTTATTTATTTATTTTATTTAACTTATACATTTCTAATTTTTTTCGAAAATATTTACTTATTTAACTTATACATTAAGGGTAACTGAATATAATAATTAGTGTATAATGATACAAATGTAACACTTGAAATTAGTTTTGTTTATTATATGGATACCTATAAGTTTTTTTTAATGGATATTTTTCGGATAATTATCCTTGGCGGTCTGCGGTTTTTTGGGATGTCTATAAACTATAGACGTGTAGTTAGTTCTCTGTGTGTGTCAAAATTGCTACGAAGCCGTAGATTTTTACTCACCCCGGAATGAACTAACTAATTAACTAACTAACCATCACGCCGTTTCTCCGCAAGCGCAAGCAGAGAGGATAGAACGCCATATTCTTCTATCTTGGCAAACCTCTTTTTCTTCGGCTACATTCATACATCTTCTCAAGCAAGCTAGTAAACGTTGAAATGAACGGTTGATTTTATGCGGCAAACACTAGAGTTATCGGACATACCTTATATACAAGTATATACAAGAGTTTTCAGTGGCAGGCTCACTGGGAGAAAGTGGTACATAAGTGATAATTAAATGTTTGAATTCAAATTTCTGTAGAAAATCCAAAATCGAGAGCGAAATCAAGGAATCTGCCCCATAGATATAAACAAATACTCAATTTAGATGAGGAACCATTTCACGTGCTTAAATTGGGGGACATTGTCATTGAGATACTGTATTAGATATTGCAGAGAAGTATTAACGATCAAAACGATCAATCCGCATTGAACATTTTACCAATAGTAAGTCACTGGACACTGATTTCATTGGAGCACTATTCTTTAATTCACAATAATTTCGCACTAACCATTCGTCTGTGGAACACTCGTAATGTATTTCGCTAATCACACTGAATCTCCGCTTGTCACTTCCTATCTCTGGTTTCTCTTCTGTGGCATCATCAAACTGTCACAACAAAAACTGTTGTTGCCGCGCGTCTTGCGCATGATATATTATCGATTCTCTAGAAGTTTCTGATTTTTTATCGTGTATTCAATACACTCCCAGTATTTTCCTATTCACTGTGAGTTCTGAGAATGTGTGATTCCTTCTGTTTCTGCAGTCTCGTGAAAAATTCACTTGTCTCTAAATAATTAGAAATCTGAGTGAATTGTATTGTATCACCATAGCTTATTGGTTAAAGCTATCTACCGACAATAGGTGATTCCATGTTCAAGTCCCGCAAAAGACAAAATAAAAAGTTGTAAACAATTTAACTTTTATTAAAAACAAATTCACTGGACACAAACTTTATTCGGATCATTATTTTGTAATTTGCACTAATTTACGCTTCGCTAAAATGTTCCACTCATTCCTGGTTTTATATCTTTCGCACGGATTCACAATTTAATATTTATTCGCTCGGATCTATGGTTTTTACTCGCTGTTTAGGCAAATTGACTTGCCTGAGCGATCGCGTTGCCGCCTATATAGAGAATGTTTTTATCGAATCTTCTCGTATATATTTGCGTATTCAACCGACTTCCAGATCCTTCTAAATCATTCTAAAAACATTCAAACCATTCGGAAATACTTAACAGAGAGCAGTTCTTCTCGATTATACAATCTCGTGTGTGGTTTATGTTTCTGTTTTAAAAATATTATTTATTATAAAATTCAACAGATTAGTATCTTTATAACAAATAATGAATACTGGATTCGTGGATGCAATCGTCTACTAAGACAAATGATTCGTCTTAAGAACGGGTCGCACTAACAGTCTAGACGCCAACTTGTTGGCCGATGCAGACGGCGCTAAATGATTGTATACACCGGTCTTAACAAAGTGATACCGGACTCCTTTGTTTAGTTACCAAAAGCCCTTTTAAACGCGGCTCGCTCCAAACTTTGCCCAGAGGTGGGCACAACACTGCACTGAAGGAAAAATGTTTCGTCCAACGTGTCAAATCTGAATTTTAGGCGACTTAAAATTATACATTTGTTCATTCAAAGACGAAGAAGTACAAATACACTTCACTGGTATAGAATGGTATATGAGAATGAGGGTGAGGGATAAATCATCATCATCGTCATCTTCTTTCCCTTGTCTTAGTAGGGTCGGAAGCCCAAAGACTCGACAAGGTGCAAGGTAAGGATAAATCAAATACTTTAAATTAATTAATTGTTTTTATTTTTCATCAGTGTCACACTATTCTTTAATTCACAATATTTCGCACTAATCACTCATCTATAGAAGACTTTATACTCGTCTTTGCAGAGTATTCGCACGCCTATGATCGCAATTATTCACTATTGAAGGATAGGTACTCTCTTAATTTATTGTCGCTGGTCGCACACTTGCTAGCCATGTGTAGAGCCGCGTTTAGATTTTTTTATCCGTTGAAGGGGAATAGTAAATCGTGGCAATAATAGCTTGTGTTGTATAACTTGAGTTGGAATATATCTGTAACAGAATGAATATGTGCATTCTGTCCAGCTGCGTTGTAAACATATGTAAGGTTTACAACACAGCACGTGGTTTTTTATGTATTCCAAAGAAGTGAAACTTCTAACGCGCGTACACATGTATACGCATCCAACTCATATTTCTGTTATAAAAGTTGTTAATTTAATTATTTTTTTCAAGATTTTCTTAAGAATGGAACCACCGTGCACTGCTCAGTAATACACTAATATAAATTCGAAAAATTGACAAAATTTAATTCTTTATCTTTAAATAAATGTTACAACTCCTTTTTAATCTTTACTCAGAATTTTTCATTAAAGAGGAGCCATAAATGATGCGCAGAAAAGTATTAAAGTAAACGTAAGATAGCCTCTATTACTCCGATGATACAGTTTTTTTGCTGACAGTACCTAATACAAATCTTAATTTTTTTAAATGTAAATTCTGATTTGAACTCATCTGTGAGTAAAGCTCTAAAGAGTGAACTCATCGACTGAACATGAACGTTCAGTACGCATTGTTTATATATATTGTATTTAGTATTGTTTATATATATTGTATTGTTTATATATATATAGTATTTAGTAGAAGTTTAAGAATTGATAAAAGAATGTTCTTAATGTTAAAGAGATAGAAATGATTAATTAGAGCAAAGATGCTTAATTCATAACACATAAGAAAAAAATATGTTTTAATTACAAGACCTATACACAAACAAAAATTATCTGAAATCAAATTAATTAATTAATTAGAAAGACATATAGAAAAATCAAATCTAAAATATTTCGCTGCTACCAGGATTCGAACCACGGATCCCCTAATTTTAAATTTCCGGCGCAGGCGCGTTCTCCAATTACGCTATAGCGGCCCTGTATATTTCCTTGAATATATCGAATTTTCTGTCTCCACTTGCCCCGGATAGGAGGAAATCCGTGGTTCGAATCCCGGTAGCAGCCAAATATTTTTTCGTGGATTTGATTTTTTGTATGTCTTTCTAATTGATTAATTAATTTGGTTTTAAATTTCACAGAACTTCACTGTTCCCAAAACAATTGCAAGTTCACAATAAGAATGTGTTATTGAATATAATGTATATGCGTTGTATCAAATGTGTCGATATATTCACGGAAATATACAAGGCCGCTATAGCGTAATTGGAGAACGCGCCTGCCCCGGAAAGTAGGAGATCCGTGGTTCGAATCCCGGTAGCAGCCAAATATTTGTTCGTAGATTTGATTTTGTATGTCTTTCTAATTCATTCATTAATTTGGTTTTAAATTTCAAAGAACTTTATTCTGAAAAAATTGCAACTTCACAATAAGAATGTGTTCTTGATTATAATAATTATCTGATTTATTTAATTTATTATGAGAAAAAGTTCAAAACATCTGCAATCTGCATGGAACAAGATAACTTATTGTCATCCTGAACTTAAGTCGTACCTAGGACTAAAAATAAACAAAAATAACTAATAAATTAAGCGTTGTTTCATTTACAGAGTGGAAGTTCATGATTAACACAATAATTTATACACAACGTTTTATTCCACTGATTTGAGTTATATAAGTCTAAGTGCTATTCGGATATTCTGAGATGGCGGATCACTACATTGAATATGATCACTTGTTTGACAAAATAATGTTTGAGTCCTACATCTAGAGACGAAGGCTCGTAAACTGGATGCTCTAGAAACTCTAGAAATTAACAGAGCAGTTAAAAATAAAAATAACTTAATAAACATTCAAACACCTGCATCATCACTTTTATTTAAATAATTATTAGTGTATGTAAAAATTAATTACTGTCGTATATGTCAATAAATAACTACGCCTTCCTTTCCGTCTCTCCTTCACTTTCTATTTTTCGGTCATATTATTATTTACAAGACGTCATAGTTTTAATATCTAATACTGTATTTACTGAACATTTACTCTATACTTTGTTCTTATATTATCAACCTTGGAATTAATTTACTTTAATTTATTTATTTACACTTTTGTTTGTTCATATATGTATATACTTTAAACTTAATTTACTTTACTTTACTTATATTTTTATTCTTATTTCTTATTTACTTTATATACTTTTTACTCTAAATTACTTTACTTTATTTTTCTTTTATTCTTCTAATTACGTTACCATGAAATTAAATATTTAAATGGAGTCTCAATGAATGGAATGGCTACTTACCTCAGAACAGGTATTTTTATGTACCTAGCGAGGTAGGTAAAGATAAAGGCCTGCATACAAAAAATTGTATATTGTATTTTTGCTATCTTATTCATAAACTCTGCAAATATTCTTAACATTAATTATGTTATGCCTTATAATTATGCCGATTTATCGGCGCTGAAACTGAATATTGCCTCTGAAGATGATGGTTGTGCCCATCGAAAGCGCTTGGGCTTATATAACTCAATTCTGTGGAATAAAACGTTGTGTGTAAATTATTGTGTTTAAAATAATTCAATTTATGATGTAGTTTCGATACAAATACTTGTGTCATGTAACAGTCACATAATCAATTTTTACAGGCATAGGCAACTGTTGAAGAGGAAGTGAAATATTTAATTTCACACTTATTTTGTATGACGTGATTGCGATAGAAGCAATTGGCGCAAAATTTTCTTGGTTTTCTTTTTCAGGTTTTTTATTTAATATTGCCAGGTTGCTACAATAAGATTTTTATTTTGTGTGAGATTCCAATGTGTGTATGAATTAGTAGGTACACAATATATTTTCATTTAAAATAAACACGAATATAGCTGTTACGATTTAGTTTCGAGCAAACAACCATTTAAGTACTTAAATATATAAAGTAAAGAATATAAATACATTATTCATTTCCGTTCGATACAAAGTATAAAACATATATAGAAAATGATGAAAAAAGAAAACAAAGATTATTTACTTGAAGTGGGAAATTGTTATGTTGCATTGCGTCGATTAACGCTCACTTCGTGAAACATACTTTAAAAAGAAGATTAATTTCGGAGTTCTTGACACCTATAACAATTTAGCAGAATTTGATATCCAACTATAAAATAATCACGAAGCACTATGAAGAGGAAAATGAACTAATAAATCATTGATATAGAACTCGGCAAATCACAAACAGGCAACTCAGTGTGGAAAAAATCAACAACTTCTACGGAGCAAGAACAGTAGAAAAGACAGTACCACGACTCTTCAATAAAATACCGGAGCACGTCAAGAATATCACCCAACCTATAAGGAGAAGAAGGGAGATAAGGAAATTCCTACTAAATAACTTGACTCTGGAAATTCAGACAAATTACATGCTTCATATTTTTGGCCTCAATGCCTTTTTATTTTTATTTTGAGCTGTTCTATGATTTTTTTATTTATGTTGACAGTGACAAAGGTCGCAGGTTCGAATCTCACTTCAGACAAGCAAGTTAGTCCCATTTTCATAGCACAAGCATTTAGCTTAATTTGAAAATAGTAAGAATATTGATGTGACACGAATTCCGTGTTCGCATCTCTATTTAAAAAAAAAAACACTAAATATGCAATGTACTTATGCAAGAAAATGGAAAAAAACAACCTGCCGACAAGCTGTATAAGGCTTGGCACGATCTAGAACAAAAGAAAATATGTATAAATTTAATAAAAAAAATTAAATAAACTAACTTTGTTAGGGGTAAATTTGCGAAGAGACATTTATCTCTCGCACATGCGCGCGTACAAGCACACATTCACACACATACACTCGCACACACCTACTACAAATTGAATTACTACCTATTCAATAATATGTAAATATATTATATCCGTTACAATGTTTTCCATTTTCTCCGCGATCGCACGAACGTCCAGAATGATATTGTACTTACTGCGGTTTGTGCAGAGTATTCTCTCCACTAATTAGTTGCACACTTCGTTTAAGAACGAATTAAAATACAATTCCGCAACATTTATTCCGCCGTGGTGTCTGCAGTTGTAACAGTTCGCTGTTAATCGAGCGATTAAATGTACTAAATTAAAGTGTGACGCAGAGCGATCAAGGGACTGCCACAACATTTTTTATTTGTGAAAAAAGTTAGAATGAGGAATGCTTTAGTTTAATTAATGTTTGTAATTTATAACTATTAAGACATTATGTGGTGCGTCTAATGAGAGTACAAACGCGTCTTTGGTAATTTTCTATAGGTTTATATTACACATACTTTATTTTTTTATAATATTGTAACGAAATGGGTATGACACTAGCTTCCCACACCGATGGTTCCGGGTTCGATTCCCGGTGAGGTCACAATTTAATCTATGTGATTTACTCAAGCTTGGGTGTTTTGTGATGTATTTCGCTTCTGTAATTGGGCCTCCTGGCCTGTTGAAGCGTAAAAAAAAAAAGAGATTACGTACAACATCCCTCTAGCACCTTCTACAATACTCTGTTGCTATCTACAACCTTTTGGAGACGCCTGGAACAACCTAGAAGCAACAGGAACCTTCTCCTAAACACTATAAAGGAATAGAATAATCTAAGAGGTTCGAAAGAACAGCGTATTACGTATTTAAAGCGGTACCAAGAGCTGCGCGGAAGAGTATTTTTTTTACATTTCGATCGGTGCGAAATAAGTCGGGAGACGACGGCAGTGTGCCCAGTCGTGGGATTTCAGATCGCGGATATCGACGTAGTAATCAAGCGAGTTCTTACGTAATTGTCGAAATAATTAAATTCGATAAATACTACGTGCGAGAATTCGATGCAATGTTCTAGTGAATGTTAAATAAAATGATCCCAGCGATAATAAAATGTTCATTGACGAGTTATAGCTTACGAAATTGTGTGATTTAAGAAATATCAGTTTAATTCATGTTAAGGGACTTTGTCCATTTAATAAATAATCAATAATTAATTAATAAATCGCCAATAATTTACAATGTTTTCATTTGTCCCCCGCAGCCACGAACCGTGACAATATCAATGTGTACATCTATTTTAATATTTATGAACATTTATGTTTATACCTTTAACTAATTTCAATTCACTGTTATTTATTATGTTATTTTATCACAGTTATTATTAATGTCGCTCAATTATTGAAATGAAAATTAATTATATATTTTATAACCCATACGTGTTTAATGCTGATTAGACCAGTGCTTACATACGCAGCTGAGATGTGAGTACTAATGAGCAAGCACTGGACGTTTTTGAAAGGTAAATTTCGAGGTGTATCTTTGGACCAGATCTAGACAATGGACTTTGGCGTAAACGAAACAAAAATAATCTCTATACTCTATACAAAATTTATAAAACTGGGAAGATTTCGTGGCTGGGTCATGTGGAGAGAATGACCGAACAATAAGTACTGAAGTCCCTGCCAAATTCAAAACCGATCGGAAAAAAGAGCTTAGGAAAACCATAATGATGTACCGATAGTGCCCTCAGGGACGTGTCTGCTTTGGAGATTCGTAGCTGGAGAGAGCTGACACGAGACCGAGATGAGTAGAGAAAGACTCTTGGGGAGGCCAAGATCCACCAGAGGTTTCAGAGCCAAATATGATGGTGATAATGATGATCTCCCCTACTAGGTGAACGCCTGTCTCAGGGTGGACTTTGTGTGTATTTAACTTTAAAAATATTTTATTTGTTCTTAATTTTATAAATATAAGAAAAAATATATATTTATTTAAATTCATGGAGGATAAGACCTTTTTAAGCCTTATACTAACATTGAAATTAATACACCGGAGTAACAGATATCGGGCGAAGAAGACTTAAACAAAATAACGAGAATTGAATTTCAACATAATATCCATTCGTTCGTATAAAATACCTAAAAACGTAGTCCAAATCCATGCCTAGTGCACACCACTGATGTTAGTGTGTATTAGATAGCGACTGCACGGACAATTGAACTTCTATGGACCGTGAAAAAACTCAATTTAAGTCATCTGCAAAAATAGATGCAGTTCAGATCTAGGGTGGTCCATTTGTTGCAGACTCCAAACTAATTGCTTACGGGATTTTAATTAAATATTAATTAATTTTCGTATGACTGCCAGAAATATTAGCCGCTTTAATTTAAATTAAATAGTTACATGGGCGTGACAAATAAAACAATAAATCTGTGTTTAAATTGCGAAACAAATTGATATATATATATATATGTATATATAATTTTTGCTTATCTAATCTGACCTTATAAAAGGATTGTTTAAAAATTTATGATAGTTCTATGATTTTTAAAACAAATTTGATCATAAATTTAAAGCTTTCTAATGGATTTACATATTTAGCTTTCTACTGGATTTATTTAGTGTGTAAAAAATCAGAGGGGTAATTTGTTAACTTGCAATTTTACAATATCATCAATACAATATAAATTAAACACGATTTTTTTCTATATTTAATTTTTCCAAGTAAATGGACGTTTTTTACGAGGTCTGTTTGATAAGTACCCTTGTTTAAAGATTAATGGCGCGACTGACGCAAAATCTGTATACCTTTATTAAACGCCATCTTTTGAGTGACGCCTGACAAATTTATCGAGTAGTTTTGTTTTGGTATCGGTTGACAAGTGGACAAAATAGTGATTGTTTGTAACCTTTTGGATGGGAAGAAGTGTGAGGTAATCAGGAGGAATATCGTTACACTTAATCTATCGAGCTGAAAGGATACTTTTTTGAGAAATAATTTATATAAAAAATATAACAATTTGATAAATTAGAAATTTTGGAAATAAGAAAAAGTGGTAATAGTAAATTGAATATTATAATATTATAAATAACCAGGTCTTTTTTTCAAACAGCTATTTTTTAAATTTATTTATTCATTTTCCATATTGAATCAAAATAAAATATTAACGCACTATAAAAAATCGTCTTTCATTTTAACCACCAAAAACGAAATTAGGTAGATACTATCCGAAAAACCCAACAATATTTTTTTATATTTTTACTGTCTTTACTTCAATTTTTTATTTATTGGTATTCATTTTATCCTTACGAAGGGACTAAAACATGTTAATATTTTCAATATATTTCAAAGATTCGATTCTTTCCTAAAAATATATTTATAATACAGCATATATGTCTACTTTAAGATGTTTATAAATAAATATCTATGGTGAGTTTTCTATTAGATACTGCCTTTTCCAGAAAACATCCTTCGCATAGTTTTATAACAATGCGTGTGAAACATTGTCATAATTATATTTTTTATTACCACGCAATGAAAGATTGTTGTTAATGTGAATACTTATATAAACAATAAACTCGCAGTACAAAGTACGTAATATATGAATATATGTACATATTGTTCATGTACTAATAGTTATTAAATAATTAAAAACACTATAAAAAAATATTACGTTTTAATGTTAAATTGTATATCATTCGTGTTCAAATTTAAATATAAATGTAAATTAATAACCTGGCATCACGTATATATTTATAATGTAAAATAATATTATGTAATACGAATTATTGGTGTTGGATTAAAAAAAATATAGGTTTGTTTAAAGACTGAGTTATCCCTGTTAATATTGTCACGGAATCATGCTGACGAAGACTAAAACGTTATAAAATATTATATATTATCTTAAACAATATTTATTTATTTAATTATTTGTTCAGCAGATACATTACAATGATTTTTATAAAATAAATTATACCTGTGTTACTATATTTTCTAAACTGTGGTGTTTTGAGATTGGCCACCATGACCCACGAGGGGAAGGGGGTTCGGTATAAAAAGGTGAGAGCGCATGGGCGCGCTCTCTTCTTCTTATTCTCGTCCACCAGGGGCGTGCAGTGGGAACATCGCAGCATAACTTTTTCGTAACCAATTATTTGGAAAAAATCGGAATACAACATATATTTCGTAATATTTCTATCACAATTGTTATCGTAGCATTCATATTTCGATATATCATATAAATCTGTAGCATAAATAATTTATTTCTATTTTTTTCCAAAATATAAGTTTACAAAAAAGTCATGCTTCAATGTTCCCACTGCACGCGCCTGCCGTCCACATATAGTATTAGGTCACGATAGCTAGTGTCGGTCCGCAACACGTATCCCAATTATGTAAAAAAAATTACGTAATTTTTTTTTCCTTTTAACCCCTAAAAAATGACTACTTTTTTAACATGTTGGTTCCTAAAGAATAAGTTTTTATTAATTTACAAAAAAAAATATATTAAAGAAACTACGGACGTTACAGGAAGTTACGGACAGACAGAAAGACAACATAAATTATATTATTGGGATAGCTAAACAAAATAAAATAATTTTTAGAGTGGTAACAAGTATGTGCGTATTTCAATAAAATTAAATGCGTGTAATGCTTTTTCTCCAACTCCAACGATCGCTTTATACACTCACGTGATTCACATCGTAACGTAAAATCTCTCATCACAATTCGATTAGTTAGGTATACTTAGTTATATTTAACATTCCTACACCATGAATGGCAAATATCCAGTTTTTGATTTTTTGACACCCTTATGTGTACCTACTGTGATCCCTCTTAATATTAGCCTTAAAAAATACACGTATTTTATTTTCAGTTAAATTTTTTAAAAGCGTGTTATTATATATATTTTAAATATAATATCTTAAAATTATTTCTGACAAGTTTTTTTTTGTAATATTGTCATCGATTTGCGAAACAAATGAAATCACTGGAAATTAATTAGCGAATTATAAATTAATGATTAATTAAATATAAAAGGACAATCGATATCTATCGCACCGAAATTCCACGACTAGCACATTGGCCATCAATCGGTGCGATGTGAGCCATCCGCGGCTCATATAGCACCGATCGAAATGTCAAAACAAACTATCTGGCGTCGCGGCCTATACCCGCTATTTATACGCGAACGCTGGTTTTCGAACTCTCGAGAAGATTATTTTCCTTTCTAGTGTTTAGGAGAAAGTTTCGCTTCTAGGCTGTTCCAGGCGTCTCCCGAATGTTTTAGATAACTCTAGAGTGCTATAGACTGTTCTAGAAGGTAATAGAGGCTTCAATTGTATTGTCATCATCAACGTATTACGAGGGATTCTGTACGTAATCTCATTCTACTATCTCATAACAATATTTATATATATATATATATATCTAAACAGAAAAGATAACTATTATTATTAATTATTAATTCTTCTTAATTATTAATTTTTATAACTTAATTTTATGTTTCCTTGTGTATATCTTATTTACTTATTCTTATGTCTCACATTTTTGTATTCTTGTATTGTTTATATCTTACTTACTTAATTTAATGTCTTCATCATTTTTATAACTTAATCTAATGTTTCTTTGTCTATATCTTACTTATTTAATCTAATGTCTTACACTAACGATTTCATTAATAATTGATATATACTATATTTTAAATTCTCATTTAAAAGTGGATAAGTGTGTAATATAAATGTGTATTAATTATATTATATTGAATACACTCTTAAGTTTGTACATTTACCAAATAAATTTAATAAAAAAATAAAATATATACCATTATGTATTCGTTTCGTTAGAGCACTTCAAAATATTATTAGTTATGGTAAATTTTATATTCATTTACATCAATCTAGTCGCAGGTGTATCCCACTCGCTTTCAGACATTGAATTATCAAATTTCTTAATTATCGACTTCTAGCAGTACATTGATGGGTATCAAATATTTTGTAGAGATGTTTAGAAGTGCCCATTTCTAGAGTGATAATTCACAGTTCAAACAACGAGATATGTTTGAAAGCAGTTCTTCCTACACTAAGTACCCGCTAACTGAAAATTACTGGCATCTGTATTGTCCTACTCCAACACATTAAAAGGTGTTAACTATAAAATAATCGACAAAAATTTGGCAAACAGCACAGTGAATCTTCTGCCAAGGGTCACTGCGACAACATTCATCCCAATATTAAATCAAGGAATAACGCTTGTGCAATGAAACAGATTTCATACAGCTATTTTTTTATATCCGCTAAAATTTAAAGATATTCTTAGATTGGTGAAAGGGAAATATGGATTTCGAATAGTAAGTATCATCGTAAAAGCTTGAATACAGAAGGCAAAAAGTGCGTTTCTCAGAATAAGATCATTCTTTTTTTTATATTTAATATAAGGTACAAATACAAATCTTACATATTTACATCTTACATTGACATTTTTTTAATACTTTATATATATTTTATTTTATTTTATATTAGGTCCTGTACATATGAAATTGTCGTTTTGCCGTACTGGCAAATTTAATCTCAAATATCTTCTCTTTGGTTAGGAATTCCAAATCCAAATTTATACAGCTATTTACTCATGTATTTGTGTTTTGAAAATTATAATTCATTTGTTTTTTCCTCAATTGTTTTTTCTTTGCGTCACTCAGTTTACAAAATGAAAAACTTGAAATATCGCGTTATTTACGAGTACGAGTTCCACCGTGGCACCAGTGCTGCAGAAACGGCTCGAAGGATTAATGATGTGTATGGCGACGGTGCCGCAAAAGAAAACACAGTGCGTTTTTGGTTCCAACGTTTTCGTTCTGGAAATTTCGACCTGCAGAACAAGCCCCGTGGACGGCCGGAGACCAAAGTTGATAATGAAGAATTGAAGGCTATTGTGGAAGCGGATCCATCGCAAACCACATCCGAGTTAGCTGCAGGCTGCGGTGTTAGTGATAAAACTGTTTTAATCCACTTGAAGCAAATTGGTAAAGTGAAAAAGCTTGAAAGGTGGGTACCTCACGAATTGAGTGAAGCAAATCAACAAACGCGCGTTGACTGCTGCGTTGCATTACTCAACCGGCACAATAATGAAGGGATTTTAAATCGAATCATTACCTGTGATGAAAAGTGGATCCTGTACGATAATCGGAAGCGCTCATCGCAATGGCTGAACCCTGCCGAACCAGCCAAACCATGCCCCAAGCGAAAATTGACTCCAAAAAAGTTACTTGTGAGCGTTTGGTGGACTAGTGCTGGTGTCTTCACTACAGCTTTCTTAAATCTGGCCAGACGATTACGGCAGATGTCTATTGTCAGCAACTGCAAACCATGATGGAAAGCTAGCTGCTAAACAACCGAGGCTGGTTAATCGCTCTAGGCCACTGCTGCTTCATGATAACGCTAGACCACACACTGCACAACAGACGGCTACCAAATTAGAGGAGCTTCAATTGGAATGTCTAAGACATCCACCGTAATCTCCGGACCTTGCCCCAACAGATTACCATTTTTTTCGAAATTTGGATAACTTCTTGCAAAGGAAAAAAATCAACTCCGATGGGGCAGTCCAAACCGCCTTCAAAGATTTTATTGATTCCCGTCCGAATGGTTTTTTTAGTAAAGGGATCGATGAACTACCTATGAGATGGCAAAAGTGCATAGATAGCAATGGTACAAACTTTGATTAAATAAATGTATTATAATAAAAAAAATCGGCTTTATGTTCCTCCCATGCTAAACGCCAATTTCATATGTAAGGACCTAATATATAACTTACATTTTTTTTTAACTTTAGTTTTAGTTTATATTTTTTTAATACTTAAGTTTAATAATACGTTAGTTATGTAGACCTAATCAGTGAAGAGAACCTCTTGAGTCTGATGGGGGAGCCTCAGTTCTTTTTTTGTATATAAGTAAGTAAGTACATATTTGAATCATTTAATAATAGGGGTGGTAATGAAAGGTAATTTGATAATGAATAATATTAAAGTATTTTGAAAAAATCTATAAATTTATACGATTTATGAATATAAGTTTGATTTTAGGGAGGTTTTAATTTTTTTAATTTATTCTGAAATGTCATTGATGCAGCGTATCCCGATTGGTAGATTATTATAGTAGTTAATGGCTTTATAAATATAGTGGTTCTTCATTTGGATTGTTTTAAATTTAGGCGTTATGATTTAGTTTCCATTTCTCGTAGGCTTAGAGCATTTCTAGTTTTTTGTAAGGTTTTTTTCTTTACATATTTTCAATCTGGAAACTTGCTTGAAAATATCATCCACGTTTGGTTCTGGAAACAATTTAAAAAGATCTTTTGTTGAAAAAGTAGATTTTTTTCAGTATTACTTTAATAATGAATGATACTTTTTGATATTTATACTGAGTTTAGATTTTTTTATATATGAACCTCCCCATCCGATAACGCCGTATATGAGCAGAGAGTGAACAATGGCATAATACACTTTATTAATAATTTGTGTGCTCCGGTGTTACATTTTATCTTAATCTTAAATCTTAATCTGCAAAGGATTATTTCTTGGTTATTATTATGATTAGGCTTTCCTGGGTGGATAGAGTGACGAATATTGAAGACCTCCGGCGTATGGAAAAAGATTGAGAAGTGCTGCGGACTATCGATGTAAGAATGCTGGAGTATCTCGGACATTATGAGAGGACCAAAATATAGTCTGAACCAACTCATCATCCAGGGGAAAATAAGTGGTAAAAAATGCGTAGGAAGACGTAAGCATCTCGTGGCTGCGTAACTTGAAGGACTGGTATAAGTGTGACTTGACTGAGTTGTTCCGTGCGGCGGTAAATAAAGTGGATTTATTATTATTATTTATAATTAATTTATTATATTACATTACATTACAAATATAATTATACAATAATAAATTATCATACAATCATACAATAAAATATGAAACTAGGCAGGCCTGTTTTAGGGCAAGTTAAATATTTCATTTTAAAACACAAGATTCAAAATGAAATATGTAACTTGTCGTGTAAAAATTTGTAAAAATCTGCCATTTTTAACTACTTTGCGTTAAATTGACATCTGTCATATAAAAACTCTTTAGTACGGTTAGGAAATTAAAATGAGCATCGAAAACCTTATGCTACATTCGTGTGCCACTTCGAGGAGAGCTGCTGTGTCATTTCGCGATCCCAACGACCTTTTCAGCGAAGGAATAATTAGCTAAAGGGCATGCCGAGAGTTGTTCGCTTCAATGCAGGCGATGCCAACTTCGACGACAAGTTGGGAAAGGGTTGATATTGATGACCTGGCATCTCTGGCGACTTTGAAAGAGGGCGAATGTTGCACCGAATACTCTTCTACTCAATTTACCGATTGATGATGATGATGAACACATGATATATAATCTTGCAAATGCAGCTTCCCAAATAATCCTAAAAACAGTGGTCACAGCGCCACCAACAGGGGTAGTAAAGCGTTTCCCAAAAGGGACAAAGCAGCTGCAAAATTACATTTTTCAAATTAAAAATTTAAATAAAAATTTTACATTATTTTTTTGAATTTTCACTCAACTAGCCCATGGGCACATTCCTGTGTTTTGTAGCTGTGTAACAGTTATTTAAAACAATGTGTCAAGCATAATATAATACATTAATTCTATATTATAATATAATAAAATGCCTAAATATTACAGTGACTAAGCTGATTGCTTGTTTCCACGGAACAAGAATAGTATCGGAATTGTTGGTATGTTTTGTCATTAGAGAGAGTCTTCAAAAACAAATAAAATATTGTGAAATGTTCCATTTTATCATGTGGGTGGGTACCTTTACAAATGCGTATTTCTTTTTCTGTTTGAAGATTCACTATTTTAATATATATCTTAATGTGGGTTTACGTTTGTATTTTAAAATGATTATTATTAACCTTTGTGGGTGGATTAGTTACCGAATAAATCGTGATGGACTGAATGTTGTAATTTCAACAGAAAATAGTTTTTAAAAATTGCATTATACCTAGTACAGATGTTTGTTATAATTTATTTTTGTAAAGTAGTGGACTTAAGTGTGGACACTTTTCAAAATTTCTTATAACATGTCGTTTGACTTGTAAATAAAATGACATTTTTGTTATACCTACAACCCTTGAAATTTTTTGTCTCATACTATTGCTATATTATATTAATAAACATGCTACACAATGATTAAAAATACTTAACACTATTTAAAAAAAAATTAAAGCAAATGTTTGGCAGACTCCATACCTCTAAGGATTGAGCCATTTATTAAATTAAAAAGATTTTCAATAAAATATTAACTAGAAATATTAATTTCACTTCGTAATTAATAAAATAATGCGTGTTTTATAAGAATTAATATTGTTTTTCTAAAAATATGTTTATAAATACAAAATATAACAGTAAAATAGGTTTTTAAATTAATTATATAACATTAATACAGTTAAACACTACGATGATTTTAAAATTGATGAATGATAAACAAGCAAATTATATAAAATGTCCACACTTAAGTCCATTACTGTTTAGGTACAGATATTGAATAACAAAAATACATTTAATATATTTTCCTAAAATTAAATACATAAAAATACACAGACAAAACATAGAAATAAATTTGAAAAATCCTGAATTTACAACTTTACTACAAAATACACTTCTATGGTAAAGAAATTATAAATGAATAATGATCCGTTCGCAAACTACATCTATTAATTATCCAAAAAATTATTTTGCTCTTATCTTTGTTTATTTTATGAGAATGACACTTAGGGACAACACTGATAATGATGCTGTTTGGCGAGTTCATCGTCTTTGTAAATGGAATGTTCTCGGCTGTAAGAATTTATGCAATGTTCAATCAAAACTCTGGGATTAAAACAGTTTTAATTCACGAACAAGTGATTACTTGGTGTAATTATTCAAACCGCGGGTAATTAGTCTTGATTAATGATTAGATTAATATTTCATGATGGATCAAGTATTACAATCTACCGAGTCAATGAGCACATCAAAATCATCTTGCGATGAGTTATTTTTTTTCTATTTCGAGTTATTTAACCTTGTCTATTTTCACTTGTCTTACTGCTGATTTGTTCTTAGTAATATATATTTCTTATTATTATCTTTTTTAAATACCGTCACGGTATCGTGAGTGTGAGAGGCAAATGAAACAATGAAAATTAATTATCGATTTATTAAAAAATTTCATAAATTCATCAAGTCACTGAACACGAATTTAGTTGGAGCATTGTTCTTAAATTCCACTAAATTTCTAAATTCGACTAGTCAAAAGCTTCTACGCGTACTAGAAATGCTATTTCACTGTTTTGTATCGCTCTAACTACTATGAAACACTTCTCACACGTCGGTAGTTACTTTTTTGATTTACTGTTGCTGGAAAACACACGCGCTAGCAACACATGAGTCGCCGCCGCACGGTTTCACTCTGGATTTCTATGGATCGCCGAAACGTTAATCACGGGATAATTCAGTCATTTTCACACTCATCTAGAATATTCGGGAGACTTATACTATGTGTTTCGGCGCCACTATTTCGGCTTATACCACCGTTTCGGACTCTCATGACAGTACTTATAAATTCTAGACATATAAAGTATTTATACACCCTTATCTGCAGGTTCATATTCTCACATTATCTCAATATGCTATATTTTAAATGGACAAATTAGAAACTTACTACCGTGAAATCCCGTTCAATTTAATATTTACAAGTGAGCCATCCCATAATAATAATTATTTCGCTGTCGGTCTACCTGTCCGGCAGTCTGTAACTTCATGTAATTAAATAAATAAATAAATAAAATTTAAATAAATAAATACCCGTCATTTTTGATGCGCTTGCACGCATCTTTTGAGATGTTACGGCTGCAACATCTCAAAAATGATGTTCTTTTACTTGTTTGGTAGTTTTGTTGGCATGCTTTAATTTTGCATACGCTTGCGTAAAGACACTGGTAATTTATTATTCAAGGTGAGAATAATAAATTCCAATGCCTACATTCCCAGCAATCCACGTTAGTTTCCACATGGTAGTTTTCATTTGTGACGCATCCATTATCAGCAGTCGGCCTTTGGCCGTGAAAGGTGCAGCATATTTGTCAAGTCGCTTCATGTCACTATAATACTAAGTACTTTGTTTATATGTACTTTTTACTAGACTTTATACCATTAGTTACACGCATATTTTAATTTAATATTATATTATCATAATTCCGTTAATAGAGGCCATATATTTTCTATAGCTGCTACAGAATAGTCTAGCAGGTCTTAGTAATAGTCATTTTGAAATACAAACCATTTTCAATCTGTTTATTAAATTTCATTCCATGTTATTATGTTAGTTGATACAACGTACGTACAAGTACCCGGTATCCGTTTTTTTTCAGTTTAAAAATGCGAGCCAAGAAAAAACTAATTTTCAAAAATACTGAAAAAATGCAAGCTTATCTGTTGACATTTCACCCAATGGTAAATAAAAAAATAACCCGTTTAAATGAAAAAAATTATAAATATTTTATATGATTCTAATTCCGGCAATGGGCTGGTACGAAGAACCGTTGAATCCTTCCGTTTTTGAACCGAATATCAGAACCGCCGCATCTCGTCTCGTGATCCCTGTGCAAGATTGCTGGTACATTTTCACAGATCATTAACTTATTAAGATGAATAACCGAATGAGAGTGTATTAGTTAAATAGCAGGGCCGGCTCAGTGGCTCAAATAATAAAATTAATTCATATTTCTCAAAACCCCTTGTATCTGTACGGTAATTTTAGTATATTGTTTTAATTCTACTTAATTGATCGTATCGAGGGTAGAAAGCCAAAAGGGTGTTAGTGATTATTTCGAACTTTAATGAGCGAACGTTGCGGGTTCGAGCCTCATTCTAGACCAACAAGTAAGTCGTATTTTTATTTTGTACTGTTTATTTTATATTGTTTTTACATTGCTACATTTATTTTCTTACATTTCATATATCTTTAATTAATCTCAAATATGTTTATTTACATTAATATTTTTTTCTTTAAAATTATTTACAGTGTTTATATTAGGTATATAAAAATCTATATGTTTATATTAGGTACTGTAAAAGCCCGTTAGGGCGTCGATTAACAATAATAATAATAAATTTTTCCTAGCAAATTTTTCGCTTTAAAGTTGTAATTCTGACATGTTTAGTTGCAACCAAAAAACCTGATGGCACTATTGACTTACTTTAAATGGCACAATATAACTTCAAAAGTAAGTAAGAAGTTAGTTCATTTTGTTTTGTTGTATCTGTCTCTGAGTGGAGACTGTTGGCCCAGGACAGAGACACGGCGCACAGTGGTCGGAAAAGACAATCTGAGCGAGCGAAATTATTTTAGTGTTTATTTGTATTCTCTACCCATTAAATAATAATAATAAAGCAATTTAAAGATATAAAAAATAAAATAAATATAGTATTGAAAACTTGATTATAATACTTAACCACACTTTATATTTAATTCTAAACTTGTCTTTATGACGTCCACAATTGATCCACTTTCGACGTATTTGTCCACAAAAATTTAACAAAGTTTTTTTTATTATATCTTGTATTAATCGCCCTTAAAACAGCTTTTTTTACTTCCTTTAGAAAAGTCTCGCTCCTTTAACCATACTCCAAACAGTTTTTTCTCTGGTATTCCGAGTGCTGGAAAATAAATAAATTCTGAATACAGGCGCACCGACATGCACTCCGATTGATTTTAAATCTGTAGCCAAGGTATTAGAGAACGATAGTTTATAACAATTAGACTCAATACAGGTCAATCCCAGTTTTGGCAGTCTAAGGCACGCAGAAAAAATTTACGATATTTTGTTAAAAACAAATCGTGGCTTTATAGAGTATTAATTGAATAAAAATGTGGATTATATTAAAAAAAAAGTTACCTAAGTTTATCGATTCCATATTTCGAAGGACAAAATTCAAAAATATAAACACACCACTTTGGTACAAACACTCGTATCCGACTGACAATAACTCAACTTTATTTTTTGCAACAACATGTCACTACCTGCTCGACTAGACACGATTGGTTTACTCTAGGTAATTAACTATTTGTGGGACTTTATTACCCAAGAAACTATGTTTATTTCGCTGCATATATTTTATTTTTATTGCGACTTTCGTTTTTTTAATTTTGCGCGCACAGAATCTAATTTCCAACATTTGTGCGGCGCCAAGATGAACATCAAGTGAAGACTTTCAATTGGTCGTGAAACTATAAAGTAGTATTATTGATATACACCCTTTTAAAAAATGCGTAGTAAGGAACCATTTAAAAAACCTCGCTAATTTAATAATAATAACCTAAAAACATTTCCATTGCCAACAATTTTCGGCTTTATTTCAGTTTTCCGATCGTAACTTTGCTGACCAAATTCATGGTGTGAAAACTTCCGTCACATGAACGCGAGCATTTCGTTGCATTCTAAAATTTCGCATTAAAACGCGTCTTAAGAAGTATAACAACCTATTTGAATAAAATAATTTTAACAAGTGAGTAACCATTAATTTTTTACATGTTTTTAATATTTGGAGATTTCCACAGCCGACCCTGGCGCCCCACGAAGGAAGATACAGGAAGATTGTGATGATGCTGCTATTTTTATGAACAGTCACGCTGCGTGGAGGAGGACAGAACAGCACTGAAAGGGATGTATCTTAGTCCATTTAGAGGCAGATCTTACTCATTTTCTATCCAGTCTCGGAGCCACTGACGTGATTGCGGAAGGCTACCAGTGAGTCGAGTCAATTTTATTTAATTACGCATATTCAGATTATTATGATACGGAAAAAAAATGGTGTGTTTATTTATGTAAACGCGGTAGAAGTTATGGATACTTCTTTGACACACATTAAAAAACCACGCTCTGTGTTGTACACCTTGCAATTGCGCGTCCTATCCGGATGTGTTCCAACTCAAGTTATACAACACAAATAAGATTTCTATCAATGACAGTTCGCCATCAACAGATACATTATCTCAAATAAATATTTTTTTATTAAAAAAATAATAGAGATGCGAACACGGAATTCGTGCATTCACTAGTTTTCATCTCATCACAACAGTAAAAGAAAATTCTCTCCTGTCCCTTAGACTGTAATGATCTTTTGAATTCAATAAATATTTTTAATACCAGTAGTTTCTCAAAGATTGGAAAAAGGGTATCCCAATTAAAATAATTTCGTTGTCTGTCTGTCCGTCCGTCCGTCCGTCAGTCCGTCTGTCTGTCTGTCCCCGTAACTTCTTGTAACGTCCGTAACTTCTTTATAGTATTTTTATTTATTTTTTACGTAAATATTTACGAAAAAAAAAATTCTTTACATATTTTTAAAAAAAAAATTAGGTTATTTTAATTTTAGTTTTTTTTATGTAAAAATTTTTACGTCAATTTTTTTCTTTTAGTTTTTATAAAAATAAATAAATATTTATTCCGGCATGTAAAAGTACCGTCATTTTTGACGAGTTACAGCTCGTAATATTAATATTGTCGAAAATAAATAAAAACTGAGAAAAATATAATTTTACCTATTTTTATCAAACCTGATTCATGGATACGGATATAATCAACACCACCGTATAGTGCTGGGCGGCTACAATGCTTGATTGAGACATCGTTTTATAACCTTGAGAATTTTCATTAATTTTAAGTATGTTCATTTTTAGAATTTTTAATAAAAATTTCATTGGACATAACCTCAGACTCTGATATTGAAAGATGATACATCCTTAGTATCCCTCCCTTAAACATAATTAGACGCAAGATACAAGCTGTGTAATTAATAATCATTTAACTCAATAAAAAGCCTTTTGTGTCTCGCTAATGACTCATAATATTTATGCTTTTGGTTTAACAAACCATCTGTTTAATCTAAACATCCCATAGCACCCATGTGCTCGCGAGTGGTTAAATTTAACCAGACAATTAACGCTGAATTTTAATATAAAGCCACTTTTGTAGCCATATTAATTGGATTTCTCATAATGAATTTGATGTATGGCAGTTTTATTTTGTTGCCGGCTATTGTGAAGCTGGGTTCATTAAATACGGCCGGCGTTTGAATCCTGAATACGAATTATAAATGTATAATTACGCCTGATTAATTTAACGACTATAATTAATTTAGTGATATCATTATAATTATTTTGATCACAGAAAATTAAAAATATTTTAACAATATTTTTATATGCAGGTATGTTCTTAGAACACATTTACTGGATTTTGTCTCCAGAGGGATGAGTGATTAATTAAGATTAATTATAAGTCTCACAGAGTTGAAAGTATGAATATGAGAAGCGTCTGTGGAAGTCTTTTCATACAATGGCCCAGGGCTAACGACGTGTATTACCTGAATTAAGTGATCACTCTAAACAATGCAACGTCCACCAATATCGTAAAAACATTCGCACATTATCAAATTTTGAAAGTTCTAGGCATGTGTGTTAAAATTTGAGAATATAGAGGTATCATTCATTACCAACTGCAAAAATGTATGTTTACTTGTTCATGAGAAAAGACTACAAGCACAGTCCATTCAGATAAACGAAAGATTCTCCGATATAGAGCTTTCAAAATTTGGTAATGTGTGGATGTTTTTACGATGGAACTAGAGTGATCACTTAAGCCAGCTCGAACGGGTTGTGAGTCCTGAGCTATCGTGTAAAAAAGACTTCCATACGCATTTTCTCATATAAATAGCTTCGTCTCTGTGAAACCTCTATAATTTGTCTTAATGAATTTTACGAGATAAAATTTTATTTCAAGTCACTTAGCATAAATTCTTGTACCATAGAAGTACAGCTAACTTCAAAGTACCTACTGACAGAATGCTCCTGGCATTTTATAGGACATGTGAA
Source organism: Agrypnia vestita (assembly GCA_016648135.1). NCBI lineage: Eukaryota > Metazoa > Arthropoda > Insecta > Trichoptera > Phryganeidae > Agrypnia > Agrypnia vestita. The sequence goes on along the minus strand of JADDOH010006631.1, from coordinate 179,753 downwards.
TAGATAAACTGCACTATAATTTTTTGTATTAATTGTTCACTGTGGATCAAATTATGAAATCCTTCTCCCTTTTTTTTAAATAGAGATGCGAACACGGAATACGTGTCACATCAATATTCTTACTATTTTAAAAGTAATCTAAATGCTTGTGCTATGAAAATTGGACCAACTTGCTGGTCTGCATTGAGGTTTGAACCTGCGACCTTTGGACCACGAGGCGAGAGTCTAACCACAAGACCAATGAGCCACTCTATTCTTCATTCTTCCAGTCCAGAAACATTCTAAGCTTTCAATATTGTCATGAGAGTATATTGGTAACTGCGCATTATTGATAGTCACAGTAAAACGATCCACATGAATCTTCTCGAATACACTATAAAATACTAGAAATGTGGAGAAACTAGTTGAACAGCCTCGAACATTCAGGCAAGCGCGCGCGAGTTAATTATTTCTGACAGTTCGACGATTGCATAGAAATCAGCGACGATACAGTGTAACCAGCGAGTGTGAACAACGACAATAAATCGAGAGAGGCGTTCGGAAATAAGTGCGACCACTTGCGTGCGAATTGACGTGAATTAGTACAAACCTGTGTGAAATACTCTAAAACAATTAGTGTGAATTCGTGTAATAAACAAAAGTTTAAAATTTTCCTCCCACAGCCCAACCTGTGACGATATCTAAAAATGCACTGAACTTCAGTCTGTACTTTTCTTCCCCGAAATAAAAATCTTCTTCAAACCATAATAGCCACTTCAGCTCCCTTGGAAGAAGTAGTATCAAAACAAACAAATATAGAGTCAAAAGCCACAGCGAGCAATACAAACAAACCACTCGAGGTACACACGAACAATAATGAAGTGAACACAATTAGGTACAATTTGGATCCGTCTGTGAAATAAGAATGTTTTGCTCCTCGACAATGACTGACATTGTCTGTATGAAGGACCCACCTCTCCGTACCTCCGTACCGACCAGGTGAGCCTGGCCACACAAGCGCCGGAATTATGGCCTATTATGATGTTTGGGCATTGTTGGAGATCGACAAAAGACTCTTTGTAAGACTGTCTCTGCTTGGAAGACCTCCAGGTCGATTCTTGGTTTTGCAAGAGAAATAATGTACTGCTTTAATGAATGATGTTATATTACATTTAATATACTCATGTGATAATTGTATCGATCATGTTCAAAAACAATAAAAAAAACATTTATTTAAGATGAATATATTGATATCTTACAGAGACGAATGTATTGAGGTCTTTATTACAGGGCTTTAAACTTGTCTTTGAGCTGGCTAAAGTAATTACTTTACACAATGTAATGTTCTACGATTCCACCCAAGAACAACCACTCATGTATAAAAGTTATATATATGTATGTGTTTCATAGTTCTATAATATTTAAAACAAATTAGATAAAAAAAAATATTAATAGCTTAGAGAAGATATGCTGAGTTTTATTTCTCACCGAAGATGGGCTCCGCGAGCGAGTGAAGATGTAGAAATAAAATAACAGAATAAGCGAGAGATCCGCCCCGTCTGATGGCGGAGACCCGATTCGATGACGGAGACTCGATCTAATGGTCATTTTCTTGTTTGATCTCGAAAGAAAGAACGAATGAGATTATAATATTTACTTTTGTGGAAAAATAGTTAAAATTATAAAACTTGCGCCAAAGATAACCGACCGATCGAGATAAAAAAAATCAAATAATAATACGTTTAACAAGAATATCGTAAACATAACCAGCAAATACAATGAAAATACTGGCTAAAAGGTTCTAAAGTAATAGCTATTGTTCAATCGTATAAAAGGTGTCATAAATACATAAAGACCACCTTAGTTTCGCTGGCAGAGCAGCTGCCTCTTCAATTGAATCTCTTGAACTCTGTAAGGACTTCTAATTTCTGTATAAGCTGTTTTAAATTGACCACGACGAACCATTCGATGAATGGCAAGGAAGAATAATTCGTACCAACCGCAAGGATGTAGACAAAAGGTTTTTTCGTAAGGGTGCTAAAAGTTAGAAACTGCAGTAAATTGTTCAAAAAAGGTTTTATTTTGATGACACGCGTAACTAAATAGTTGCCATTGTATTGTAAGTTTCATTTACCGATAGTCATTATGGGTTTCAAATCATTTCTTTATTTGATACAGTAGTAAATCTTTGGTTTATAATAGGAACTTTATATTATTTTGTTTTGAATTATATCAGGGTTTATAATTCAATGTAGATATATATTATTTAACGTAGAACCAGGTACAATACTTTACTGTTTAGTCTGTTTATGTATGAGTCTACGCAGTACAATTATTTAAGACTATTAGTAATAAGAAAAAACAAAAAAGCAATTAAATTATTGACAGATTTAGTAATGACATTATAGTGTTAACACTAAATTATGTCATCTCTTCTTGAGTGTAATTATAATATTATTTTTTACTACTCGAGTTTCGGTAGTATCAGAATCTCTCGTCCGCAGGTAACGTTTCAAGTAGAGATAACACAGTTTGTTTCTCACCCAATTTAATGATTAAAAAAGCAATGTTTGCAGTTATACCGAATTCTTCTTTCTAATGATTATCCGCTTAAAAAACGTTAGCAATCGTGGAATCAGGATTTTTTTGAATAGAGATTCGTACATGGAGTATATGACAAATCAATATCTTTGTTTTTTTCTGTCTACTAAATCTCTCTTACAATCGTTAGATTAATTGGCGGGTGCCTTGACCACTAAACCAAATTATCAAGATACAAAACATGTGTATATGTCGCAGGCTTAGAGTATATACAATCGAATCTCAGGCAAATAATAAGTAATAAGTGTACAAACGGCATCGTCAGTTTATAAACGTAATTAGTAATTAGAAGGCAAATTGTTGATGACTCGATTATATCATTAATCAGGTTAGGTTAGGTTAGGTTAATAAATGTAGTACTTATTTGAACAAAATGTCAATTACATTACAATTTCAATAAATCTATATATTTCATATAAATTACCATGGTACCTTTTATATCCAAAATATTTTTAGTGCTCACACTACTAAAAGAAATAATAGAATAATGAAAACACTACGATCAGATATAAAATGTTTTCCTTAACAATGTATTCATACGAGATTTATTAAATTTGTACAAACATAAAATTTATTCCTTCATCAACATCTTCATCATGACACCACCAGGTTAGACTTGGTCTCAAGAAAATTCCTCCATTATCCTCTAATTATCTTTGCCTTGGCTCGCCAATAAAGAGCAAATAAAAGATCAAATAACCCTTTCGATGTCACCTTACCAATGGTGGTCTACCGACACAGGTTTATAGAATTATAGGAGTATTATATGTACGCACGTGGTGAAAACAATGCCATTCGCATCATCCCATGTTCGGTGCATCAAAGTCGTTGACTTTTAATAAATTTGACGGCGCCACAACACAACGTTGAGCAAATATTATTTTCGCGAATCGGACAAAAGATCTTTCTCAGGATTAGCACTCATAATTTGATTCCTTCAACAGTCATTCAACTTCCTTCCTCATGCATAACATGGACATCATCCGGATGGAGTAAATCCCTTGTGTGGTGGCGTCATTGTTTCTGTTATTTGAGACACCACTTCAAGTCCAAATTAGTCAGTCTTTCAACCCACAGATGGCAATTTGTTAGGTCATCTATTACCACGCTGTCCTGTGCTTTTGTCCATTCATCTTTGACAGCGCCGAGTATATTTCATCCATGTTACAATGCAAAGCGGTGGCGCTTTCTTTGAGTACAGCAAAAAAGCGAAAACAGCCCCATTCAAAACGAATTATTTGAAATTAGTACTATCGGATTGGGAGTAAATCGCTTTTAAATTTTAAACAAAACATCCCTTGAAAAAAGGTCCTCAGACGCTAGGGGCGTGTCGAGGGGAGCTAATTTGTCAGGGGCTTGCGCAAAAAGCCTTTGTTGTTGGCGACACTTGAAGAATTTACTGAGCAGCTGACCGTTAGGTTGGTATGTAGAATTCATTATACATTGGGCATGCGGCTCACGTCCATGCGCTTTCTAACACATGTCCCTTTGGCGTTTTATTTCTTGAAATGTGCTTCTTTTTGCTTGTGCCAGGATTTCGTGGCTGTCTTTGATATTTTATCATTTTTTTTACTAAAACAAAGCGAGAAAAATATATTATGAAATATAAAATACACATAAAATTTGTAGAATTTTTTTTTTTAATATCGATTTTCGGTGATTGTTTTAATAATAAGTAAATTTAGACGAAGAATAAAAAGTGGAAAATAATATTATATTTGAATAACACGTTTTAATTAAAAGAATATTAAAAAGAAAAAAAGTGTGTGTTTTAACTAACACACTACAAAAAAGTGATTACACTACATGCGTATGTTTATTATCGCTTTATAGAATATTCATACGTAAGTAGGCATTTCGCTCGACATGTGCCGCTTCGAATTAAACTGCGCGTTGGTAACACTGCGGTCGCTGGTTTTTATATTATAAATTGTGTCGATCAACCGTCAAAACGAACATGAAGCGCCACGGAATTTATTCCACCTTGTTCCGCTTGTTCGTTTTTATACGAAACTCGTTGGTTTTTCGAACCTCCGCGATTATTCTAGTGTTTACGAGAGTGTTCCCGTCATTTCCAGACTGTACCAGACGTTTACATAATGCTATAAATAATTCCAGAGTGCTGTAGAGTGTTCCAGAGATTTCGATAGACTACGATTGTGCGCAATTTAATCCGGATTCTAGCATCTCGTTACAATATTTTGAATATATACTCAAATAAATAACGGGGAAAAGAAAGCATGTTTTTTAAAGCCATTAGTTTTGACTAATACTTATGAAATAAAAAGAGATGTACGTAGTCCGTTTTCTTTAATTGGGCCTGCGCTAATTAGTATATGGCTACAGACACAACGATCACCAAGTTCAGTGTGTGTTCACCTTTTTGACAAGAAGCAATTTAAACATATAACCAATTAAACTGATTTAAAAATCCAATCGCGTTGTTATTATTAACAAATGCTAAGTTATATTAAGGAGGTCAGAGATGAAACATTAAGAGATGAAAGGATACTAAAAGTTGGTCTTTGCGCTAAGCAGCTCGGGATTTGTCTAGGTAGTAGCAATATTTTTATAAGTGGCTACCATGATGTAACTTTTTAAAAATTTAGCACTTTTTCGATAATACGTAAGCTATAACTTATTTTGTGGAACAATAACTATCTTAGTTCTATCGGCCGTACTCGCTGATATTAATTTTTCAAAGCAAGAAAACACTTTGTGGCTTGACATTATAAGATATTTAAGAATAAATTAAATACTATGTTTTAAACCACTTTATCGCTATATATTTGTCAAGTAGTTTCGGTTGGACTCAACCTTCTTCAGGACAATTATAATATAGACTGTAATATAGAATATATCTTATCAGATTTAGATTTTAAACATTTCTGAAAAATTGACCAGGTTAATATTTCAGCTAAAATCCTCAGGCAGCTTTTTCCACGGTGACTTTACTAAAATCATATTTTTATACGGCACAAAATAGTAAAATAACTTTTTTAAAACTTAGTTTATGGATATAAACTGCCATATTTAGTAAGGAATAGTTATAATTTTATTCATACAAATTTACAATTAGTATATAAAATAAAATAAATGTTTTCCATCCGATGTTTAAAAAATGTTCATCTAGTTTATTTACCTGTAGGTATATACTTTATGTTGGGGGAATTACTGGTTTTTCTATGATATGGACTGTCTGTGAAAGTTTTAAAAAAGTATTATTATTAAAATTATTTTAAGTAATTAAAATTTAATTATGATTATATAAGATTTGAATACAAATTTATTTATTTTAGGAAAAAGCAAATCTTAAATTAACATACATTAGATAAAAAATAATAAATTATGCCAATTTGAGATAATTTATGGTTTCAAAATATGTTGAGAAGAGGTGGAAAGGGCGGAGTAGCAAAATAAAATTATGGCAAAAGCATTTAAAAATAACAAGAATATATTTTGTATATAACATACTCATTGGACCGGAGGTTTTGTCCGTTTACAACTCTATTGTCAGTAAAATTACTTAACTGCAAAAATATATAGGACAACGCAATAATAGGCCCCCATATCAACTACTGCAGCAGTATACTATTTCTGGCTAATGAAGAAGTATTGAAAAAATTAACAATACTCCAAAATAAAGCATTAAGAACTACACTAAAAAGAAATCGAAACACAAGAATTGGAGTGATGCTAGAAAGCTTACATAAAATGAATGACATTTAGACAAATATTAAATTGAATATATTTCTATTTATATATTAAATTATTAATGGACACAACAATAAGAAAAATAAAAAAAACATCATGAACAAGACCACTGTACAAGGTGAAATAATGAAATAAAAAAATTCTGATAATTATATAATAAAAAAATAATAATCGAAAGATAAAAAGATCGCAAACTTCTATAATGTACAGTGGGATGAAATTATACATGAAACTTCCAGGGAATATTAGGGTTGAAAACAATATAACGACTTTTGAGAAATAATTTTAAAATTACGTGATACTTACTTTTGATTAAAAATTTAGTATGCTTTTATCTTAAGTTGTATATATTAGGAAATATAAAAATTATTATATTACCTCCTTTAAAAATAAATTATTTTTTTTGCTTTTCACTTCGTAATTCCTGACGGAAAATAAATGTTAACAACTCTATAGCCATGATATCAACACAATATACAGTAAGGAATTCACTATTTTTAAGTATCCTTTATTCGAAATAAATTATATTTCTAGCTTAAATAGCTTTATAATATTTAATACCTAATATTTCACTCTTAATATAATATTTACAGTTAATATTAATCATTAAGGGTGAAAGAAGGATAATTATAATATAATTCGTTCATTATGTCGTGACAGAATAATGGCATCAAACAGTTCCAATCCAAAAACCTGCATTCTAATCGTTCTACATACATAAAAAAATGAAATTGGTGGTTAAAACTATAATTGAGAGGTCCAGGAAGATTAAGGTGTTTTCGCGGAATATATACATACCTACATACTTGAAGTGGAAAACATTAGGTACTATTGTAATGGTCTGATTCTATAAATTTTTGTTTGACTGTCTAAATTAGTGTGTTTTTAGTTGTTTGTTGAATGCTGTCTGTTTGTCTCAGTTTGATTGATAGTTTATTCCACAACTTTGGTCTAGCTACCACGAAAGCACGGTCACCGATGTTAGTTTTGTGGACGCGATTTATTAAATAAGTATTATAATTAATGTAAAATAAATAAAGTCTCACAGAGACGAAATTATTTATATGAGATACATGTGTGAAACTCCTTTAATAGGATGGCCCAGGGCTTACAAACTTTATGAGCTGGCTTTATTTATCACTCTACATAATGCCACATTCATCAGTTTCATCGTAAGAACATACACACATGATCAAATTATTGAACGTTTTATATATGTTCCAAATCTGAAAACCTTTCAATTATTTAAAGGGGCTATTCTAGAGACATCTGTAGTCTTTTCTCATGAACTTAGTGTACATAGATTTCGCAGCTGGTAATGATACTTCTATATTTTAAATCCAGTAACTGTGTTCTCAGAATATACCTACATATTAATGGCGGTCGGTAACTTTGTGTAGAAGGGATGCTGGATATTAGGTTTATACCTACCACCACCAAATATTTCCAGTATCCAGAATGTGTTATTTCCGCAAATGGGCGAGAAATTACACTTGTTTCGAAGACCTTAACGAATGGTGGAATCTACTTTTGCTGGTATCTCTGTGTTAACTATGCAGTGCTGTTTTCTGCCAAAAAATTCCAATGCTTTTTGAGTCTACAACACAAGGGATACGGAGTATCCAAAGCAACCGCTCTTTTATGCATTTTATAGTTCTATTATATCTCTAAAAAAATGACTCCATATAACTTCAAGTCAAGGGGAGGGTTAAACGAAACTGGCCGCAATACATTATCGCCAAACACTCACGCCCACATTCCTGAAAATTGGTGAACAGTCCAATCTGTATCTGGACCGCTGACCCGAGCAAAGCGCACCTGACGGTCTCGCCTTTGTGTTTAGAAGCTCATGATCTGCTCCCAGACTCGTATAGTAATAATTAAACAGTACACAATGGAGGCATCTGTTTCCAGCCAAGAGGTACAAAAACGCTGGTCTTTGTTGTATCAAGTCAGGTGCTAAAAACTGAGACGTGCACTGCTGGAAAAGGCGGCGAAGTCGAAAATCAAAGGGAGCGTATGACGGCCAGACCTTCAAACAAAGCTAGGAACGCGGAACAGAGCCTGAAATGCGTTCCCAGGACTCTTAGCCAGCATTTTTGCTACTGTTTATTCTGTTTCTGTAATTATATGAACATAATTTAAGTTTACTCGCAAATGTACACAGTTATGATATAACAAACTGGCTAAACGTCACGCCGTTTTACTACAGGAATTAGCAGATAGAATAGAACGCCACATTCAACTGTCCTGGGAAACTACGTTTGGATCTTCCGTACCACATACATGCGTCATTTTTATTTATTTGGTACAAGGGTCCAGTAAGACGCATTATTGGTAATTTTTTACAAATTTATGAATTTTTAAAAAAGTAGTGTATACACAAGAGAGTCTAACAAAAATACCAGAGAAGATAGAACGTCACACCCTTTTAACTAATTTACCAGACTGCAAAGAATCTTTGAGATCAAAATCCATATCTTAATCATAATTTTTTAAGACACATCTCTTAAAAATCTCAGCCGTAGACTCGGGCCTTTAAGGAAAATTCAAGATATTTATATATCTAATTAGTAAGAGTATTTATTAAATTTACTGATCGTTAGCCATTAGTGCTTCAAATGTTTGCTGCTTTCTCTTGAACCCTGGGTCGTGGGATCTCATCACAAATGGGACTTAATTACAGTTGCGACTTCCTCATATCTTTCATTTGTAAAATATTGCTTACATGTCTTGTTTTGTTTAATGTTATAAGTGCTAAATGCGAGTTCACTTCAAACTCACACCGCAATGTTTATCGTAGGTATCGTGTTTGCTTGAAGACCTTAGACATCACTGTATACTAACAGAGAGCAATTTAAGTGGCAATCAATATTTCAATTTTTTACGTGTCTCTTACTTCATGTTATTTATTTATTAATCACATATATATTGTAAACAATTTGGATTGTGCTAAGCCTGTCTCACTAGTGTTGAGACAGGCATAGTTGTACAATAGGGTGGAGTGAAAATGTATGGAGAATATTTTTTTTTCTATTTTTGTAATAGCATAGTGGTATAAAGTTGCCTATGGATGAGTAAATGAAGTATGTTAAATAAAATTTAACATATAACGGTTTGAGGTGCCCCAGCACAATATCATTTTTATAAAAAGTATTATTTCATATATTTTTGACAGCCTTAATAAGATGTATAAAAACCTTAATAATCTATTGGTATAGTACCTATTTTTCATATTATTTGAAACACATATTTTTATGTAATTGTAAAAAAAAACATATAAAATTTAGGGTTTATGGTGCCCCAAAGCCTCTTAAATCAAAAATAAATCAAGGAATTTGCAAATTAAACGCGATCCATATTCATGAAATATTTATTAAAAATTGTTATAAAATAGGCAAATTAAGTAGAAAATTCACGTTTGGTATTATAAAAAGGCATCATCTGACGTGACGACAGTCTGGCCCTGATAAAACCATCACGTTTTTCTTTTCCACATACAGCACCTGAAGCTTCAGTTACAAGCTTGATGCAATGCTCCACGGCTTGAGTTTGACAGGGACAGGGTGCTATATTATTTTTCGTTCTAAGACCACTTTCTACAATTTCTTTTAAAGCTTCAGTAGATAAACTTTTAGTTATAAGTGGCTCAGTAACAGGAATTTGATTATCGTGCCAAACAATGATATCGGTATAATGGGAAGCAATGAAATTAAATGATGGAACTTTGAATTTTCGGATTCCTGTGACTTTCTCCGACCTTGCTTTCAGAATACGTTGGCAGGCCAGTTGCCATATCACTTTGTTGTCATCTGCAAACATGGCTATAAGAACATTTTCTGGATGACCAAAATATCAATTTCTTTGTAAAACTGGATCAATCACTTTCTTCAAACTATCGTTTAAATAGCGACTAAAATTAACTGTAAACCACAAACGCTGTGCTCTATTTACACACGAAGGATTGCATTTGATTTGAAACCACGTTCGCCCATAAACTTTCATTACAAAATTGGCTAATATAAGAAAATTCTCTTCCGGATCAGTCTTTGTGACATATAATCGTAAGATCCTGTCGTTAGCCACCTGGAATAGTTCAGTGAACCAGGTTCTCTATTTGCCAGTTCAGAAGGGAAAATACCAGTGCTAATGGCAGTCATTATGTCAAGTAGATATGTTTTATCGGTGCTTAGATCTTTAGTAATAACAAGAAGCTGCAAATTTCACAACCGGCTTTTTTTCACATTGTTGCAGTTAAGATCCTATTGGCCCTGAAAAACATCGAGGTCCAGTAGTTTGACCATTAAATAACTGTCAAATGTGACAACTGTCACATATGACAGTTATTTAATGATTGGGTGCGTTCAAAAACAAAAGAATAACTATTTCTACGATTTACGTAAAGTTTAGCATTTGGTTTTGCAGTAACGAAAATTGATAAGTTTTGTCCTAACGGGGGCACCTTTAAATGTAAACCTAGACAAAAAATATTATCGCATTTGCTTATTGTGCTTATCACGCAGCTTTTTGCGGGTATGCCATAGTAAAAATTAAAAAAAAAAATTCAATCCACCCTATTGTACAATTAGATAATTATTAATGTGTCTAGTCGCAAGTTGTTAGTGTTGTTAGTTGTATGTACAAAATAAAAATAAATAAAAACGTTTATAACAAAATATATAGAGAAAAAATACAGTATGTAATTAAATTAATAAATTAAAAGCATTTATATGTTTTGACAAAAAATAGAGAAAAGAAAAAAGGGGGTTCACAAATCAGTAAATATTAGTCATTAATTTGTTTGAGTGAAGGCACCATTTTTGTGTCTGCCATAATTTTAATCCATGATTTTACTAAGTAGGTACTTATTTAATTTTTTTTTAATATTCTATCGGATTGTATTCAAGATTTTTTTATATTTAAAGAGTTTGGGCCCATAGTAGTTAAAACTCCTTTGCCCACATGTAGTGTGTGTTCTTGTGATTTATAAATTAAGTTTGTTTGTCGTGTGTCAATTGTCATTTGAGACAATTTAAAATTTGTATTTTTATGTTTGTGTATGTAGTTTAGAATAGTATAAGTATATATTTGTCTAGTAGTAAAAAAATCGAATTTATTGAATTATTTAATCAGTCCTCATTAATCTGCTGAAGCACTTCATGTTTATTTGCAACACAACCTTAACTTCTTAATGATTGGCTGTGTATCGCATTTTCAGTTTTTTAGATAGAAATAAATTAATAAACTCAATATTTCTCAAATTGACGGACCGGATCATCTCCCTAAGGTATGTGTTAGGGTCTCAATGACATCGCTTTCAAAATATATAGGTACTGTACTACGATAGTATGAGAACAAACAACCTAATATACTCATAACGTGATGGTGAACCAAAATCGAAATCACAAAACTACTATCGAAATTTCTCAAAGACTCCACAATACTCTGGAACACTCCGTAATTGACTAGGACATTTTCGTAACCACTGGAAAATTCGATGAAATACTAGAACGGTAAAGTAACTTCCCGAGTTATTTCTAAGTACTAAGTACAAGCCGCTGACATCAAACATGATAATTTCGTTGTCTGTCTGTCTGTCTGTCCGTCCATCCGTCCGTCCGCCCATCCGTCTGTCTGTCTGTTCCCGTAACTTCGTGTAACGTCCGTAATTTCATTCGAATTCACGGCTAAAAGAACGTAATTAAACGGCAGGAGATGGGCTTCAAACCCGAAGGCGGCAAAGATAGTCGTGTTGCTACCGCTGCTTCTTCGCAGACTGCCAAAAAGATACTATAAATACGAGTATATACTAGGGTCTCCAAAGACGCCAACCAATGTTCCATCGTTTTTGACGGGTAACAACTAGTTTATATATAATGTACTTCTTGGTGTATAGGTAATGGTTATCCAAAGTTCGTGGGTTCGAGCCTCGTCACTGGAGACTACCAAGTTTTACCTAGTACCTTGGCATCGTTTTAGCTTAGTTTTAAAACAGTAAGATTATTTATTGATAACACGTGTTCCATAGGTATACACATTTTATTCAAAAAAAGTTTATTTACTAGAGATAATTTTAACATTACAGATTCATACTGAAAAAACTCCTCAATTAATAAGTAGGTATATTTCAGTTTTTCAAAACAACGCAATTAAACGCTTGGTAATTTCATTTTCAAGAACTCATTAACAACATCTATAAATACATTGTAAAACTCTTCACGATAATTGAGTATAGTTAACAATATTAGTGTTTGTTTAACTGATTAGTGGAACCGTTTAGTGCCTGGTCGGACGGCGCGCGGCCCAGGCATGCACTACGGAGGTAACGTTGGCCAGCGTGATTGTTCTCGCATTTAGGGTAATTTAAAGGGGGCACGCACCACTTATTGTCTCGAGAACAAAGTGGCCGTTGTTAAAATGTACCAATTATGAAGAATCCCAAACGTGGTCGACCACGCTGAAGGAACTGAGTGCAAGACACGAAACTAAAACAACAACAAAAATGTAAGAATTTTTTAGTAATGGTATTTTAACCGGTGACACGCTAACAGTTATTTGAGATTTGTATCTGATTGCAACCGACTTTTTGCAATTCGACGGGCAACAATTGGTGCTAGACAACAATTATATCTCAGTTATCAATTATCGATACAATCAGATAAAAATCCCAAATAACTCTACTGAAAATAACCGGTTAAAATAACGGTTTAACCATCACTAAAAATTTGGTTCTTCTATCGCGGTTAAATGTACAGACAATTCACCACATTTACTCTTCACTACTTTTCCAGTTGCTATTCGCTGACGGTCGATAAGCCGCGATCGATTTCTCAGTTTGGATTTAGGATTTATGGTTTTCCATAAAAATAAGTAGATGGTGGTACAAATACAGTATTTACTGTACTTAAGAGAAGATAGGTATAAGTACGTATAGGTTGAATGAAAGAGTGTTGCAGTTGCGTATAGATTTTTATTTCTCACCGGAGATAAGCTCCGGAAATAAGTGAAGATGTACAGGTAAAATAACAGCGTAATATTAACAAAGCTGATGTCTTGTTATGTTCCAGCTCGTATATACACCTCCTCCCTAATTGCACAAGGTTGCTGACAGTACTTTTTCTCGATTTTCAGTATTGTTTTTCTTATATTAACTTAATAGTCTGACCCAATTCAGCAATATTACCATAACATCATAGCAATGCTTGACCCCTTACCTGAATTCATTTGTCGACTAGACACTTTTGCAACACGAAGTTATATCATGTATGTATTACTACGAAATAGTTGGGTCAGATTTATCTTTTTGCCGCCTTTGTACCAAAATATCAAAACAAATAGTAGATATAATATTCATGAAATTATTGTGAAATTATCAAATTCTTATTGTGAGGTTGCAATTTCTCAGAACAAAGTTCTATTAAATATAAAACCATTTTATTAATCAATTAGAAAGACATGCAGAAAAATCAAATCAATGAAAAAATATTTTAGCTGCTACCGGGATTCGAATCCAGATCACCTAGTTTTCCGGGCAGGTATGTTACCATTATTAAATCAGCCTGTTACTTTTTCGCCGATATATCGATTTTATCTATAAGTCTCATTTATTAATTGATTAACGTATATTATCCATTTTTAGAGCAATTCATTTTTTTTGGAGCGGTAGGCACAAAATACTTTGTGTAACTGTCCCTTAGCGGCAGCGAAGCTGTAATTCCAGCTTCATTCCAACACGTAACGGACGTTACGGACAGATCGACTACGAAATTATTATATTCAGATTATATAATATTCAGGTAATGAATGCTTTTGATATTTCCTCTCCCAAAGTTTAAATTATTGAATTTTTATTTAACTACAAAAAAAATATTTTTACATGTAGGTACTTGTGTTCTGAGAACACAATTACTGGATTTAGTTCACAGAGGGATATTTATTAATTAAGATAAATTATAGAATCGAACTCACAGAGACGAAGCTATTTATATGGGAAACGTTTGGGGAAGTCTTTATAAGGTAAGCCAGTAAACCTTTTTTGGAAAATCATTCCTGTAAGTTCGCAATGTTAAATTTTAAAGGCAAGTTAGTGCAGGATTAAATAATTTTTATGTAAAACGCCTTTGAGGTTAAATTTTTACGATAATGGTGCTATATAAATTATCCATTCTTCTTTTTCAATGGCTCTACAGCTCATATCGAGCCTTGGCCTCCATCAGTCCTCACCTCCAACTCCTCCTGTCTCCCGCTGCTGTCCATATTATCAATTATTATTATTATTTAACTTTTGACCTGTATGAGCTGGCTTAAATGATCACTTTATACAATGCGACGTTCACCAATTCCGCCCCAAGAACATGCTCTCTCTGTGAGACTTCTATAATTTGTCTTAATCAATATTTTTGATGGCACACAGTCATCCAAAATTAGATAAAATTGTCTGGAAGCTATAACAGATATTAAATACCAGCTCCTTTAAATGTCTAAATGACAAACGAATATGAAAATAGTGAAACAACAGATATTTGTAGGAGACGTGATTTTTTTTTCGAGAAACGTTCATCTTTAAATGGTATTCTGATCGAATGATTATTTACCAGAACAGTAACAGGCGTGAAACTTTACTTAAAAACAAAAACAGGTTACTGTGTTAAATGGTTGCACGTCCGCATATACTCTCCTCGGCTAAGGTTCGAAAGGGCAGGCATCAATTTTCTGACTAGTTAACTTCTACACCACGATTTCTTTTAAATTTGTGATTGAAGAAAACTTCTCATTCGTTATACAGGGTGACTCATAGGTAGTAGAAAAAACTTTAGGCTACTCTTCTTCAAGCAATTTTGAATAAAAAATATTCTCTACACTTTGACTGAAATTTCGATAGTTACAAAGATAAGCGACATCAAAGATTCTTTTTCAATATTTTTTGCCAGTTTTCTGTAAAACGTTACTTTTATGGCTTTTTAAAAATTTATTCGCTTTGATACAAGTCAAATAAAATGATTTTTTGTAAGGTTTTTTTTGTTTTTTTTAAGTGTTTCATTTGCCGCCCACAGCCACGTAAAAAAATTAAGGATTATGCGGGCCTTCAAAATATTAGTTTTTAAATTCAGATTTTTAAAAAAATAAGTTCAATAAAATTTAAATATACTGTAACGAGGCTAAAAAGAATCACGCAAGTGACAGTTGTTTGAAATGATTATAATACTACCGAAGATTCCAGAACGGCCTAGCATAACCTACGGCTTACGAGAAACATCTCCAAAAGTCTGGAAACCGCGAGAAAGTACTCGTTAATGCTGGAAACGTCTGGGAATTTCGTCTACCAATATAAATACGGCACACGGGAGTAAGGACGAGTCAGTTATTTTTTAACGCGTTTGACAGGCGATAACAAAGCGAAGGCAGTCGTGCGCTGCGGGCCAGACTGGCCAAGCGAGCGGTAGCGGCGAGTTGCGAGAGGCCAGTGATGTCAAGCGAGCGGGAATTCGACAGCGATATTCTGGAAATAAACCGAAGCGAAATTAATAAGTGCGTAAATTGGATGGAATATTCTAGTGAATAATGAATAAATTGTTAATGCGAATATAAAGTGTCTTTTTATGAGTGATAAATTTGCGAAACAGTTTAATTTAAGGAACGGCGTTATATTTAATAGTGATAAGTGACCTTGTACGTTAGAATAATTAATTATTCAGTAATCAATAAACCCATTATTAAATTCCAGCGGTTTTATTAATTCCTCTTACAATCTGTTTAAGGATCCTCATATTGAATTATTCCTTTATTGTTAATTATTTAAGCAGACAATAACCAAGCTTTTGAATTGATTCACCGATGCCATCAGTTGGATCTCAAACAACAGCCTCCACCTCCGGTCCAAGGACCCCCCAACACCTCCCGGGCCCCGCCCTCGCGGCCACAGGTAGTGCCTTGTTAATTATCTCATTAGACGTGCCTCCCGCCGTAACAACTCTATAAGAGAGGCCGCGAAGCCTCAAAGGTTACGGCCTCCCTGGAATTAACTCCCAGAAAGGTTTCTATTCCATTACCCAATACGCAACTGTTTAATAAAGGTTTAATTTATAACCTTACTGGTGGCAACGATTAATACGTCATTACACATTTTCAGTATTTTAATTTTTGATAAATTTTGATAAAAAAATACTAACATACCTATCTATTAAAGAGATATTGAAAATTTAACGATCGAAAAGTTTCAAACCTTTTCCAGAATTGTTATTGGAGTAGTTACTCTCGTTTAGTTCATCTCAGTCGTACAAACAATGTGGTGTGTTCAAAAAATCAACCTTTGGTCAACAGAAATACATTTATTCACTACACTACACTACATTAACTAATCTCCTTCTAATTACTCCATTTATTATTATAAACACTTCTGGGTCGCATCTTTCAGTAATCGGAATGTTGTTTAGATGGGCCGTCGCGTTTGATTTTAACTTGCGGAATAGTCAACAACCACACGGAGCCATTTCAGGAAAGTAAGGGGCCTGATAAAATATGAGAGCGCTGTAATTAACCAAGAAAATCTAAATCAGAGGAGAAGAATACGCAGGTCCATAATTTTGCAGACACTCTTTCAAGCGTAAATCCTCGATTAAAATTTAATGTACTGATTAAGTGTTTATCCCCACCTCGCTTGCAAACTTTCGGACTACAATATGAACATCCTGCATGACCAAAACCCGCACTTGATCAAATAAATAATTTCATCAATAAGAGCAAAATGGCTTTGTGGTGACATTATTAATATAATTAACAAGAATATTCTTTGTTTTTACCACTAATTTGTTAAAAATATTAACATGTTTTATGGTCAATGATCCCTTCATCAGGATGCAATGCAAACTAAAAATCTAAAAATCTAAAGTCAACTGTAAACAATAACAAAATATATGGGAGATGGATAAATAATTTGATTCTAATTTGAAAGAAAATTTAAAAGATAACTTATTGTAAAAAGGACCTGGTTATTTATAATATTCAATTAACTATTAATACTCTTTCAACATTTCTATTTTATCCAACTGTAATCCTGTCAAATTTGTAAACCTTTATTAATATCAAAATAATGATCCGTTTCCAAAAGAATAATTATTGCTACTTTTAAAATCTTATGTGTTTCTTAATTCTTATATCAAAATTTCTACACGTTTTTTATGTATGAAAATAATTACAATCATTACAAATCATTTAGTGGTGAAAAAAAGTATATGCTTATTAATTATATTAATCAAATAATTGTTTAAGTTTGTTGAGGGCCTACCGAGAAGCGATTCGCTGTCCACTGATCTGCAGACATTTTTGAAGCGGTTTTACCATTCCTATATCATTGTAAAATACTCATAGCATCATCTACAAAAAACTGCTGGATCTATTGAATGGCTTGTATGCCAAACTTTAGGCTAAATTCACTACTACATATTATATTGCTGCTCAAGTTATTCCCTCATTCACAATTTAGCAAAAACAATCCACATTTGTAAAGAAATGAAACATAAAAAGTTAATATTTTTTAACGGGTTATAGCTCCTTTTTTCGTATGTCTATCTTCAAATTATTAATTCTCTGTAAAATATTTAATAAATAAAACAAAGTATTGTGATCACAATGAATATTTTCTAATAATATACATACATTTGAGAAAGTTACAGCACAGACTCAACAAGTATTCACCTCTACACTAGTTCTCCGCTAACTTCTTCTCGGACAAGACAGGGCGGTAATTAGCGTTATAATTGATGGTCTGAAATCTCAGGGCCTGGCCGCATTAGCATACGAAGTCCAGCCGGCCACATGCGGCTCTGTTAATTCACATTAATTGTTTTGACATTTACCGATCGCCTTCTGGTGTCCGCGCAATCTGATTTTATTAAGGGCTTAATTAAGGCTGTCTGATTGAAAAAATAAAACAGGCAACTGCCGGGATAATCGC
This sequence comes from Agrypnia vestita, assembly GCA_016648135.1. Lineage (NCBI taxonomy): Eukaryota > Metazoa > Arthropoda > Insecta > Trichoptera > Phryganeidae > Agrypnia > Agrypnia vestita. The sequence goes on along the minus strand of JADDOH010006631.1, from coordinate 161,506 downwards.
CCGCGCGCTGTAGCGACATTGTGTGCAGCTAACCGCAAGTTAATTCTTAGAATTTGTGATTTGTTTGTTTATTTATTTATTTGTGTAAGAATCTTAACGGAATACTTTTCTACACTGCCATGAGATAAATGATAAAACGTTATGTATTAATTATGAAGATTAACAATACGAAAAAAGAAAAAGATTACCTAAAGCATTGAAACAACGGATAGAGCTGGATGTCTTAGTAATAGTCCGAGATCAGCTGGAAATATTTTGATACCTAAATGTAATACTAGCACAGCCCAACACCATTTCTCCTATCAAGGAGAATCATTCTTTAATGCTCTTCCTAATGAAATGAAGACGGAAAAAAATTATAGAAAATTCAAGACTAAATTGAAAAATCTTCTACAAAAAACCATCACAATAACGCAATGAAAAAATCTTATCAAAAAAAATCTATATATACTTTTAAATTTTATTACAATACCTTCTTAATTATTAATTTTTATAACTTAATTTAATGTTTCCTTGTGTATATCTTATTTACTTAATCTAATGTCTTAATTTTTATAACTTTATCTTATGTTTCTTTGTCTGTACCTTACTTATTTAATCTAATGTCTTACACTAAAGATTTCATTAATAATAGATATATACATAATATATGACAATGCCCCCACTTTTAAACGCGAGAATAAATTCTCATTATAAAGTGGGAAATCGTATAATATAAATGTGTATTAATTATATTATATTGAATACACTCTTAAGTTTGTACATTTAACAAATAAATTTAATAAAAAAATAAAATAAAAATTTATACGAATCATATGCATGTGTTGAGATTCGATTCTCGATGTTTCGCTGGAGTCCTGTCACAGCGCCATCAAGAGAGTGCCCTTTTGTCGCAGGGGTGAGGGATGCGCTGATTAATTCTTTCGCGGTCACAGATTGTATGCACTGCGGGGGGGGGGGGGTTGTTTTACTTCCCTATACGCTAGGGGTCGTTAGTGTGTAATTGATGGAAAATGAATTGACGATATCTTGGTACTTTAATTTGATTTAACTTGATAGAATAAAAATCCCGTCTACAGAAACATACCACGTACCTAGATTAGTAAGTGAGTCCATTAAAATATACAAACATCCAACCTTCAGTAGAAACAACAGTTGGAATTTATCAAGTATATGGCGACCTCTTCTCACTAAACTATGATTCCACTTTTAAAATACGACGCAGAAAAGCTCTAAAACATTATCAGTTCATAGATATATTTTATGCGCCAATGGCACACTAACGATCTCTAGCAAAGAAGAAAGCAACACACCCTCACGCGATGCATACAGTCTGCGACCACGCAAATGATACCTAATCACGATAGGACACTCTTCTGATGACGCTGTTATACGACAACTCCAGTGAAACGTCGAGAATCAAATTTTGTTTGATTGATTGACCTGATGACTTGATGAATATGTCAAACAACCATAATATAAATCTTAAATCTTTAAAAAAAGACACATTACATGCGATTTTGGCGGGTTATTGGGTTTGGGAGATGATGCTCACCCGTTCAGAGCCATCTTCTCGTTTCGGCGTGTGACGTGTATTGTGTGAATGTCCCGTGATATATTATATATATCCCGTGATATATCCTGTGAGATAAATCAGCAGAGGCAGGATGAGTGAATGGATACAGGGTGCAAATGATACTCACGGTTAAACGATGCTATTTATTGGGACAGATGTGGTTGCGTACAGGAATATCACTTGCTATTGCTACAGCGCACTTGCGCGATATAACGCCTTACTGTCGTGTAAACACTAAACATAGTGTTGGAACAAGGATTGTGGGATGGACAATTCATTGGGAAAGTGGATTTGATACAGGTTTATAGGGGGATCACGGGGTAATGAAGAAAAGAACCCTCTCATTTGTTTTCCTCCGAATCCAGGAAGATGAACTGGTTGCACCCTTATCAGAAGGACGCTACGTCTCACTGTTCTCTTTGGTTCACTTTGTTCTTAATCTGGAGGATTGCACGGTCATGTACACACAAGATTCCTCGCAGGTTAGCACAGTCAAGCAGGTAGAATTTGAATGTCAAACAGTATTGTGTCAAAGTCATAGAAAACAAGATTTTAGTAGAGCGTGCACTGTGGAAATGGTGAAGAAATAGGTGTATGTTTTTAATAACATCTGTTCTTGTTCATAAATATTTATTTATGTATTTATTTCGTGTAATTTTATACATATAAATAAAGGTAGTTGCTTCACTAAACAAGGTCTGTTCTGAAGCAACTACCTGTACAGTTTTTTTTGTAAGTTAAAACGTTATAAAGATTAATTATTAATTATTATTAATTATAAGTCAATTAATTATTAATTATAAGTTAATTAATTATTAAAGATTGAATACATAGTATACCTGTAATTTGAAAAAACTGTGGATTTAACTGGTTTGGATATATAACATATTAAAATACAAGAACTTATCTACTTATTACAAACATTCATTGCCTGTAAGCTATCACACGATGTCATATTTTCCTACTTCTCGAATACCGTCGCTTTTCACGACGTATGCAAAGGATGGAACAAAAATAATACAAAATACTAGGGGAAAAATATGTGTGCATGTGTCCAGCTACCATCTACCTTTCCAAAAAACACGTTTTTGAGTTAAGTATGTCATATTTTTTATATCATATCTAATATGTACCAAAAAAAATTTATCGTTTTGCAATGAAAAGTGATACATTTCTTCAACTCGAGTTCAAAAATATCCCTTTTAAAATGTGATTGTTTAATTATCAGAAATATGAAAAATAAAAAATATATATAAAAATATGAAAAAAGAAAAAACATTTTATATTTATATATATCCTCAAATAATTAATTGATGTTGTAGTTATGTAGTATTTTGTCTTATATCATTATTATTTTGTTCTCACTATATTGTCATATATCAAGATGAAGATAAATAAATAAATAAATGATATTTTGTAAAGTTAATTTGCAAAAATATAAATATTCATGCTCACAGTACCATTATAATTATGAAAAAAAAAAAAAACAACTCCAATATCTCGTAGAGTAGGAGCTAACGACCGCCAGACTTACGTTATAGTATCAAACCAGAAATATTTTCTGTAGATGTACACCATAGTAGGTAAGAAGGTTTGAATATTATGACATTTGAGTTAGGGGGATTTTGGCATATAACAGGTAATACAGGTACAAAAAATGTGTAAGTAAAACGTTAAAATATAAGGTATCGTTTAAAACATAAGAACATGGGGTAATACATTTTGTTAAATAAAGACCGGAAAAAATCTACAAAATTTAGATTTGTTACTATAACGTAAATGACATGATTATTTATAGAGCTTCAAAGCATCTGGCGGAAGAAATGATCCGCAAAAAGCATCTAGCAATGTTTAAAATGAGTGTGTAGTACTGTCCCGTTAAACATATTAAAAAACCAGGTTTGTTATTTATACTTACTCATTTTTTTATACTTGTATTATTTGTTATCTGCCAAAATTCCCCGTACTCAAATGTCGTAATATCCAAACATTCTTACCTACTATAGTGTACATCTACAGAAAATATTTCAGGTTTGATACTATAACGTAAGTCTGGCGATCGCTGGCTGTTAGTCTATCAGAATTAATATTTTGGAATGATAGACTTACATTTGTGTGACGTGCAATTTTCTAAGTAAAAACTAAACATATAAAATATAGAAATAGACGCATGTGTTTTGGTATTACTGCCACGATCTGCCTGAAACCTTAATTAAGGTTCTCCAGTATCTTTCTTAGTATCTCTTTAGTATCTCTAACGACTAACAAGGCTTTATCTTGACACATCAAAATACACGCACTACCTTCAATATGATGTGGCAATCATTTCGCCAAGACATGCAATAAATACTTCAGTCATCTTGCCGAGTTTATGGCAGATTGTGCGTTCGTTATGTCACGTAAACCGTGTGTAATTTAGTTGGGTTAAACAACATTTTAAAAACAAATAATTTGATATAATTTTTATTTTGTTAAAGCGAATTTTATGAACTGCTTAACAGGTGCAACGTTTGCGCCTTTCATCAAAATTTTCAACGCTGTATAATATGATGTGCTCGGGCTGTGAAAATTAATTTTTGTGTCCGCTGATGGTGTTTAAATTGGTGATGGTGTCATTTTCTATCTAAGACAGGAGGTGTGACCACCATCAGCTGTCACCTGATTACATAAGCAAAAAAATTAAAAAACGTAAGTAAATTATTGAATGAATTTGGTCAACTTTTAAGGAAGATATATATGTTTATCGGCTAATATTAAGAATAAAATAAGAACGTGGTAATGAATGTGATTATCTGTAAGATATATTTTCAGATGATTTACATTATTATAAATGTTCATTGATTGAAAATTTTCTTCCCACAATTTAATTTACATTTTATTTAATTCACATTTTTAACTTGATTCTCAATTGTTTGGAGGGCTATATATCTACATATTTCTTTTTCTACATTGTTTACTAGTTATTTAATGTTAGTTAGTAAGATCCGCGTCTGATTTTGATTGTTCTAGAAACATTTTTTCTTTTTCAAAAACTTTTTGGATAATATTTTTGTAGGTACTGTGTACTTTTGCATTATTTTATTCTTTTATATAGGGTGGCTCATCCGGTACGCCGGATTTAAGATTTTCTACATATTTTTAAAAATTTTAGTTGGCAACTCTATTATTTGATATTTCTCATCTATCTTCTCTTCTATTTTTCTGCCGTTTGACATTTTTTATCTATTCATCATATATTTTTCTGTGTATTGTATACTTTTGCATTATTTTATTCTTTTATGAAGGGTGACTCATCCGGTACGCCGTTTTTTGTATATTTTCCTCCATGTTTTTTTTTATTTCAGTTAGCGACTCATTGTTTGACGTTTTTCATGTGCTAATATTGAGATTACTAGAAATAGATTGTCAACAAAACAACAATCTATTGCTATTGTCAAAACACGTAACAAATTTGGCGAAAGTTTTGCGAAGACTGTTCGAAGAGTACGTGAAATTCTTGGTAGGTATTCATATAGCAATTAATGTGTTCACCATTCGAAGATTAATTTTAAAAATTTCGGAAACTGGTTAAGTTATTAACTCGTCGTACGCGATCGGCCGAAAACATTGCAATTGTCAGTGAGAGTATCAATGTAAATCCAGGAACGTAATAATGGAAAAGCGACCTAATTTTAATAACTTCAATAACAGAAAATGAGAAATGTCAAACATTAGAGTTATCAACTTAAACTTTTTTTAAATGAAAAGAAATTTAATTCCGGCGTACCTGATGGGCCAACCAATATATGTTATTAAACAACGTTATTTGTATTCTTATTTTTTCAATTAAATTATTACTTATTTTTAATTTCTACATTAAAAGTTTTTACAGTTGCTTATTTTAACAAAACAAAATATAATTAAAATTAAATACACCCTCACTCTGATTTTTCGAAGAGCAAATAAATATCTGTCCGCATTTCGTTGTCTGTCCATAACTTGCTGAACCGACTGACAACTTTAGATAATTAGAGTGTGACACGGAGTCAGCGCGTGGATAATATTGCGACGTCACACAAGGATCGTTATAAATTTATTATTTTTTATAGATTAATCATGTTATTCCTTCACAAATTAAAATAATAATTTTAAATAAATGCTTCTAAATATAGAAAAGACTTTTTTTTAAAATACAACTCGTGAAGCCGAGGCACCCGTATGTCGGGCGGCATTGCAAAGCGTCCACTTGGTCGTGTCGGACTCGCTCCTTGTCCGAGGGTGATATTGTTTATTTCCCTACATGGTCATTATGGGAGGCTGTTCGGCCTCGTGACGGATGGCAGAATCTGAGGGAATTTATACATTTTCACACCTCGACAGCGCCGACAGGATAATGGTACACCGTGCCCCCGGGGCTGGCGCTGACCAGTGGCGGCTCCTCTGACAGCGCGTTCACTGCTGCTTTATTTTTACTCCCTTTATATTAACTCGTGGCGTCTGCTTGCTTGCCGTCAACAAAAATTTTGGATCGATTTTTAACCCTTTTCCCGTGATTCAATCGAGCTGAAACTTTGGAAGTAGACTCGTAGCAACAATCAAGAAGATCTATCAAATTTTCGTTAAAAAAAATTAAAAATTATAGTAAAATTTTGGATTTTTAGAAATTTTAATGGTTTTTTTCAAATTGGAATCATTAGAAAAGTTTGATTACGGCGGCCCGATAACGTCGCAGAATATTTTCTAAATTTGAATTACTCCGTCGGTATGCATAATAGGTACTTCACTATGAATGTCAAAAATCTAAAATAACTGACAAATGTTTTTAGAATTTAATTTTCAAAGCATGAAGTGTCTTATTAAAGCTCAAAACATCTGACATTTTAGAATAGAAATATATTAAATTACTGTAAGTTTAGTGTTATGTTATATGTTTTAATTCGTCTTTAATTGTTGTTATATTTTACAAAGAAAGGGAGTATAATAAAAACTTGGTTTTTATGGGTTACTTTTTTACTCCCTTTATATTAACTCGTGGCGTCTGTCTGTCTGATTGACGCAAAAACTTTGGATCGATTTTTAACCTTTTTCCCGTGATCCAATCGAGCTGAAAAATTGCAAGCAGACTCGTGGCGACGATCAAAAAGATCTATCAAATTTTCGTTAAAAAAAATTAATAATTATAGTATAATTTTGGATTTTTAGAAATTTTTAATGGTTTTTTCATACAACTTACTCAGTTCTACGAAGAGACTGCGACGCATCTGGTAGACACTAAACCTGATTATAGTATAATTTTGGATTTTTGGAAATTTTTATTACTCCCTTTCATTGCGTCGCCCGACCGAAACCCAACGCGTAGGTTAATTCCAAACCAGTTTCCACTAGTAAATGGGGTATACTATAAACTTGGTTTTTATGTGTTACTTTTTTAATTATTGTTTATTTTTATTTTTTATTATAAAATTTATACATATTTTATATTATTTTAGATTGTGCCAAGTTTTGAACAGCTTGTCGGCACGTTTCTTTTCCATTATCTTGCCTAAGTACGTTGCATATTTTATCTAGTTTTCCAGGGTCAAGTTATTTAGTAGGAATTTCCTTATTTCCCTTCCTCTCCTTGTAGGTTGGGTGATATTCTTGACGTGCTCCGGTATTTTGTTGAAGAGTCGTGGTACTGTGTTCTCTGTTGTTCTTGCTCCGTAGAAGTTGTTGATTTTTTTCACATTGAGTTACCTGTTTGTGATTTGCCGAGTTCTATGACTATGATTCATTAGTTCCTTTTCTTCTTCATAGTGTCTCATGATTATTTTATTGTGGTATGTTTGTTTAACGGGAAGAACTTCGCAGTATTCAAATATGTAGTATATTTTCATTGTTCCTGGTTTGGACTCTTATTTCTGGGGGTACAATTATTTTTAGAAGTCTTTTTTGCATTTTAAGTATTATTCCCATATGCGTTGTGAGCTCCTCCCCAAGACAATATTCCGTATGATATTAAATATGGCTTCGGCTAGGCTAATGTATGCCATCTTCAGGAGTTTAAATGGTAATATGTTTTTAAATTGATGTTGTTTAACTATGCAAAATCGGAGTTTTACGCATATATTTTGTATGTGTTTCGAAATTGTATTTTTTGTCGATTGTTAATCCAAGGTATTTGTATGTATTTACTATTTCTAGTTCTTTGCATGAGCAATTTATATTTACCGCTAATATTGTTTAAAAACCTTTAATAATAAATACAAGCCTCCTCTGATCTTTAATTTTTTGTGGGTGAGGAAGTGTTTGGATTTTGCAGGCCTCTCCTTGCTGAGCCGCCCTTCATACGACTCAGTGCGGAGATGGCCATTAGAGAAAAAATGTCAACCTGGCGACGCATGAGTAGGACCGATATGTCGGCTTTCGCTCAAAAAACGAGGAATTTGCAACCTAAATTTAAGCATTCTCATCTATGTCTTTTATACGTTCTCAATGCCGTAAAACTGCTGTGCAGTTTGGTATATCTACAATGTAATAAATATCAAAAAATTAATAAATATATATAAAAAAAATATTCAATATTACATAACGGGTATAAAAGCAAAAGCAGTCACCGACGTTAACTAATTTAGAATGTACTGAATTCTAGATTTTATGTGTCTATCCCTTCCAAAATCATGTTTCCTATAAATTTATATGCTATATTTCCTATAAAATGTCGCATTCGGTACATTCCTCGATGACAGCATTTAATTATTTTTTTTGGATATTGCTGCCTTTGCTTTTATACCCCATATATAATAATTCCAAATGCTGGATGCATATTCGAGGTATGGTTTGATACAGGTGCATTTATTTTTTAGGATTTTTGAAATTTCTGGTGAAATGAAGTATAAATCCTGTCATGTTTTGTGCTTTACTAGTTATGTTTTCTATGTGTGTATGGAAGCGAAGATGGGTGTCAAAGATAACACCTAGGTCTTTGATTGTGTCAACGGATTGAAGCTCGTTGCCACCGATATGGTACTGATGAACATGTTTGTAATGATTTTTTGTGAAGCTGATTGATTTGCATTTGGGAAAGTCTAGTAGTTTATTTATGATACAGTAATCGTGAAATCTGTTTCAGTCGCTTTGGAGGTTATCGCACTAGTGTCTGGAGATTTTTAAGTATAGTTTTAAGTCGAATATTGAGGGTCCACTCTAGTATTATAATTGTAAATTTTGGTACAAATCACCTTGTTTTATACACATAATACAATAAATTTATTCATCCATGAATGTTCCAGTATTAAATCAAATCCAATATTTGCGCAATACTTGTAGAAATATTGACAGTTGACAAATGTCTTCTAATAGAAATTTTATGTGTAGGTACCTACAAACCTACATAAATAACACTTTTTTAATGTTGAGATGACAATCACTGTATATCATAACAATCCTGTCGTGCTGAGAATGGGAGTAATAAGTTTGATAAATAACTTATCTTGTAACTTTTATTTTTTTATTTCAATAAAATAATGCAATTTTATTACAACTAATTATTGTTTAAGAAGAATTGTGTGATTATTATTTTTTTCTTTTTTTTTAAATAGTAAAAAAAAATTCTTACTATTTTCAAACCAGATTGAGCCCTTGTGTTATGATTAAAATACTATTCTGATGTAGTCTCCCGGGGCTTAGGTCAAATCTTTGACCATTTGCTAAGTAAACGAAACCAAAAAAATAAAGCTGCGTCCATAAAGTGGTCAATTAAGTGTAATTTTTTCTCTACTGTATACCGCAGTAAATATGTTTTTTATATTATTTTACACTTTATAGGAACAGTTACATGCAGTATTCAGAAAAATATTTTTAAATTAAAAAAAATATATATATTAATATAAGACTCTCTAATTATTAATGATGTTTAGATAAAGATGTAATTTATTTCTTGTGTCATAAAAATATGTTTGTAATATAATATTTAAAACAAAAGTATTTCGTTTCTACGTCAATGGCAGTTCGCGGTGTGTTAAATGATAAATAAAATTAGAAAAACAGTTCGCACGCTTATAAAATGACTGGGTGTTGATAATTATTTCCCATGAATCGAACCTACACACAATATACAGATAATGATTCGAAGAATTGATTACCAGCAAGCAAACGTAAAACGTAGGTAGGCTTCGAATATTCTAACTATTTGTAGGGTTGACTATCAAAAGAAACGTACCAAAGGAAACTCAAAAATTTCCTTGACGTTTTACGATTAAGGAAATATTTTTTATGAAAAAATCAACTGAGTTTATGGCAGTATAAACTTTTACTGTGTACCTACTGTACATACCTCGACAGCACTATGCAGATTCATTGAAATTTTTTAACATTTTAAGTTTTCAAAACAGACGCACATTTTCAACATATATAAGATCTGTTGAAACCAATTTAACTGTCCACCCCTATAATTATAAACATTCACATTCCAGCAAGGGCTACTAGAATACACTGCCTCTTCCACATACCGGTGCTCGCACCAACTTCTGATTACGCTCACCCTTAGTGGGAATGTGCCGATCTTTCAACTTTGTTCACTGATATTGATATATATCTTGTGTCTTCATATGAACTAGGAATACAAGTGAGTATTATTTTGCATCGTAACATTCAAAAAATGCATAAAATATGATGCAAGAAATGAATGAAGTTTTACATGGGTATATAATTATTTTATTTATTACTCCCTTTCTTTCAACTCGCAGTGTCTGCTTGTCTGACGAAAAAACTTTGGATCGATTTTTAACCCTTTTCCCGTGATCCAATCGAGCTGAAACTTTGCAGGCAGACTCGCGGCGACGATAAAAATGATCTAACAAATTTTCGTTTAATTTTTTAATATTATTATAGTATAATTTTGGATTTTTCGAAATTTACGTACAAATGAGAAAGGAGCCCGACGCGTAGAGAAGGTGCGAACCCTGTTTCACCTAGTCTGACTCGAGCCATGGGTCCGATCAGTTGGCTATATGTTGATAGAATATCAAATTGGAAACAAAATAAAAGAAAAAGGTAGTATAATAAAAACTTGGTTTTTATGGGTTAGTTTTTTTAGGTCTTTGTTTTATGGTCTCTTATTGTCATTTATTTTCATTATATTATTAGTTCACTATATTCGTTTCACTATATTATTATTCATTACTATTTCTTCACTTCATTATATTCACTTTTTCCAATCTATTGCTGCTGTTCTTGTCTTTTATTTTTATTTTGTTCTTCTTATTGTTTAAACATTTAAAATATATTCCTATGTGAAATATGTTAGGACACAAGTCGATATCATTAACTTGTATTTGTTATATTTCCGAATAAATAATAGATAAATAAAGTTTTAAAAATATAAGCTTTTAAAGCTTTTAAAGCTTTCTGAGTGATCGATCTTCACTTCTTCATCGTTTAAAGGATCATTTTTGCAATCATCGTAAAGGATCATATTAGCAATCATCACTATATTTACTGTGGCTCGGAAGAGCTCAATAATAGACTGGTCAATGGTCAACCACTGTCTCAGGATTTCCAGCCCTAAATTCCAACAATCTATCCCTGCATTATGAGATGCAAGATCTTGTACTTTTTGTTTCATCACATGTCCGAGATATTGACTATTTATTACGTCCTTTATTATATACGAAAGTGAAGCGTGGAATCGGCAAAAAAGAAATGAAAGCAGACTGAATGCGGCGGAATTGCGGTCAGTAAGTCGCTTGTGTGGAAAATCTTCGGTCGATAGAGTAAGGAATGAACAAATTAGAGGTGAATGTAATGCTGGCTGTAGTGTGGTAGATAGAATAAAGAAAGGGGTGCTGAGATGGTTTGGTCATGTAGAACGTATGAGCGAGGAAAGGGTGGTTAAGAAAATATATTGGCAAGTATTGAAGGTAACAGGAATAGAGGGCGTCCGCGAAAAACCTGGCATGATCAGATTCTGCAAGTATCGAAGGAGGGCCCTACTAAAAGCCTCAACAACCGTAGAGCATGCATGAGAAGATGTATGAATGTAGCCGAAGCAAAATTGGTGTGCTAATATAGATTAATATGGCGTTCTATCCTCTATGCCCACCCCTGTGGGAAAATGGCGTGATGGCTAAGTGTGGCTGGCTTAAGTGACCACTTTATATAACGTAACGTCTACTAATTCCACCCACGATAGACTACTAAATCTATCAATTTTTCGGAAGTTTTATATATGTTTAATATGCATACCTTGTTCCCTAAATTTTTAGTACTGCGACTGTGGTTGAAAATTTTGAGAGGAAGAGAAAGAGAGGGAGAGAGATAGGATACGTACGATCTTCACGTAACGCTCAGCAAACAAAGCATGTACCCGTACAGCAAGAATTCGCAGACCAAGTAAATGGCAATCCAAAGATTCAGTGTGCCTCTGACATAGGTCCGAAAATTTGTCCCTATTTATCCCGCACAGTTTCCTTTCGAACTGGACGCCCGGTTCGATTGCCACAGATTGGAGCATTGTAGGTGTTCTAATGAAGCTGTCACATGACCACCCTACTAGCGTCTTAATTGGTCCGTGGGCGAGATGCTGCCGCTGGAGCGTACGCTGATTGGGTAATTAATTCTCACGCGATATGTCCACACAAAAGTCGTTACTTCATATAAAACGATTGCTTCATCAAGGAGGTTCCACCAAACACCACGACACCCATTGCACGAATGCTAACGTTTAAATTTGGGGTACATAAATTCAGGGAGAGGATTTCAATACAAATTCTTTCAGCATTATTACCAACATTTTTTGTTTTTATTACGTTCTTTCTCTTAACTCGTGGCGTCTGCTTGCCTGTTTTCTTGACAAAAAAACTTTGGATCAATTTTTTACCCATTTTCCGTGATCCAATCGAGCTGAAACTTTGCAAGTAGACTCGTGACGATGATGAAGAAGATCTATCAAATTTTCGTTAAAAAAAAATTAATACATTTTTGGATTTTTCAAATTTTTAATGGTTTTTTCATACAACTTACTAAGTTGTATGAAAATATTTCAACGCGTATGGTAGACACAGAACCTGATTATAGTATAATTTTGGATTTTTGGAAATTTTTTATTACTCCCCTTTCATAGCGTTGCTCGACAGAAGCCCAACGCGTAGGTTAGGCGGCAAACCATTTTCCACTAGTAAATGAGAAAGGGAGTATAATAAAAACTTGGTTTTTACGGGTTACTTTTTTTTTCTTTTTTATTTCTTAATTAAGTTAGTTAATAGAATATTTTTTTTACAATTTAAATGTATTATTACATACTAATTCATAATTATCTATAATACCGTATTACTACCATAGAATAATTGTAGCGTTTATATATAAATTCACTCAGCTTACTTTCATATTTCTTCTTATACATTCATAAATATTCATATTTATTTATATCCTCTGTATATTAAATATTTTTTGTATATATTGTCGCGGGATCGTGGCTATGGTTTGTATCGTTCTGATTACTATAGATCTCTTCTCATACGTCGGTAGGTACTTTCTTGATTTACTGTCGCTGGAACACACACTCGCTGGCAACACTCTGAGCCACCCCATGATTTCGATTCTATGGCGTTATTCCACTGTCAACAATAAAAATAATTCCGTGCAGTGCGACGCCTTCGCCTTTACAGACCCGAATTCCTGTCGCATTCTCCATGTTTCCAGAATCCAGTGGATCATCCCAGAACCTTCTAGTTATTTCCAATAGTAGTATAAAAGGTGTTGAGTTCTGTAATGTCATCTTCAACTATATAAGAACTATATTTCCTATAAAATCTCGAATTCAGTACATCGTGAATTAGTTATCCTTGGTGACTGCATTCAAAATATTTAATTATTTTTGGATATTACTGACTTTGCTTCTATACCATCATATGTATGTAATTTATTTTCATTGCTTTACTTAAATACATTTGATAAGGTTTAATTTTACTGTTCCTGTCTCACTAGAGAGCTCTGTCTTGAGACAGGCAAAGTTTACAAGTATAACTTACTTACATGCAAGTACACTTAATACAAAATACATTTTAAACAAAATAGGTTAAAAAAGTACATTTTATACAAATAGGTTAAAAAAGATCTAAATTTGATTGGATGAGTTTCCCAATAACTGGTCGACCCATCTCTTTTATCCAAATTTTAATTAATGTTTTTAAATTTTTAGGATTATTCAATTGTGATACCCTTTCCAGCATTATATTGTACAGTTTCGGACCTATTTGTTTAAAGTTTGTTTGTCCATTAGTGGTTCGCGTTCTTGGGACTTTTTGGATTTTTATATAATAATTATATATATATATATATATATATATATATAATTTATAGAAAATTCAATAATAATTTTATCTTTTATCTATCGACCACGTTCATTAACATGTAAGTTAAAAAAACAATACAATACTTGTCATCTTACAAGCATCTCACGTTTGGCTTCTTGCAAAGCTCCGTCTACACGCTTAATAATAATTAAATATAAGCGTTGCTCTTTTGAATTATCCTAGCCGAGATAATTAAAATCCATAACATAATTGACTTCTATATTTTGACACCGGCGAGTCGTTAATTTGACGCTTGTCAATTTGATCACCTGGCAATCGTTAGGCGCTTTTTTCCGAAGTGATCGCGGTCCGGGATGGTATTGAAACATCACGGCGCGCATTCCTGGGGCCGCGGCCATCAATCATGCTAGTGAACTGGGCTGGACCCTTTCATCTAATTGCCGGCTTACATCGGTGCCGTGTTATTGGATTGGCAACAGAGGCTTTCAAAAATTATTAGTAAAAAAAAAAAAAAATTTTTTTTTTTTTTTTGGGAATCTCAGCAGTATACAATTTATTATAATAATACATAACGTATTGGGTAATTCGTAGACCAATTATAGAGATCCACGGCATAAAATGTTAAGTCAAGCAATAAAGAGAACATATATTAAATAGAGGGATAGGAGTGGGAGTTAGAGGGGGAAGTGGAGTGAGGTGTATGGGATTGTGGCTGAGTGGAGTGCGTGTGTATTCTGTGCGTGACGTTGTATACAGATATGGGGGTATGTGTAAAGAGTGTTGAGAGTTTGGCTGTGGTGTGTGTATGATGATGGTCGGTCTCAGTTAATCCGGTGAAGATATAGAAACTAGTAATATAATATAAGCGGTTTAAATACGATTTTTAAGAGCTGAGATGTTGGTATTAAATATATCAATGTCATTGAAGTGGTCATTGCATGCTTTGCATGTTCGCTGGATGAATGAGTTCTGTGCATAAGAGGTTCTGCTTGTGGGTACATGGAAGAGCACGGACTGTCGGGTTCGCCTTGATGGAGCGTGGAGAGAAACCAGCTCCAATTGGCTGGGACAGTCAATATGTCCCTGAAGTAACTTGAAAAGTAGTATTTGATCAGCTCGTGCTATGTGCTGCTTCTATTTTCCAGTGTTCTCATGTTATAGAAATCCATTGCTTCCATATATGTGTCGAAATACATGCCGGATTTACCATATATTTAACTAAACGTTGCGAGATAGTAAACGGCGTTCTAACCTATTGAAAACAACTCTTTTCCGATCCAAAAAAACATAAATGTCAAGCCGCAAAAAACTCGGTTATCAGTAGAATCATAATCTCTTGGCGTAGACATTGGCATTTTTCATTATTAATTAACCGTAAAAAGTGTATTAAATGTACTATGTAATGTTGTATACTTTAATGTCACTGTATGTTTAATGTCACTGTGTATTCAGTGTATTATATTATATCATAAATATTCGGTGTTCACAAAATACTCAAACTTGTACTTTGATGTCACTGTAAGACTATCTATTAAGGTCATTAATGAAATAATTGTTGACGGTCTGTATGTTAAAAAATAAAAAATAAAGTAAATAGACTTATTCGCAAACACCAAATTATATTCTTAAGCAAAAACTTAAAATAATGAATTCCTAGGCTTAAAAATAACGTACAACGTACGTACACGTCATACACATACACACACACACATACACATATATTCACACTAAACACATCACCTTTAATTAAGTAATTTTATAGATATTTTTGTAAGCGATTAATAGATGTATGGAACAGATACTATTCATTCAATTCGAATAATTAAAAAAGTATAAAATAAAAAAAACAATGTTAGACCACCAAAATATATGGAAATGAAGTAAAGTGAATTTCTTGGTACACAATCTAGTTCCACGGCTGGATCCAATGCATTTGACTTGCTAAAAAAAATCGACAATTCCTACGTGTAGGTACTGCGAATCTGCAAAAATTATTTTTTCGTTTTATCTTTAACTATCCAAATTGCTTTACATTTTGGGAATCTTTAAAAAGTCAAATTATCTTATATCGTCGCTGTATATATAATTAAGCCTATGTGCCGTTTAAGTACATTCTGAGATAAACGAATGAAACTGTTTTTAAAAAAATTGCAGACTAGATTTTAAAAAAATAATAATAATCATTTTTAGGCAGACTTTCCACATGAACGAAAATGTTTTTTTAGTACATCTCCATTATTTATATAAAAAATTTACAAATTGATTCAATCATCTCAGAATGTATTAAACGTCACATTGGCTTTATTATATATACAGCGACGATATATTTGCTTTATATTTTGAGATAATCTTTAAAAAGTCAAATTATCTTATATATTTGCTTTATAATGAAAAAAATATTTAACAGTGTCCGAAAATATACAGTAAATTGGATAGTTTAAGATAGTAAAACGAAAATCGACCTTTTCACATTCGACAGAATACCTGAGGAATGTCGAATTTATTACGAGTTTGTAAATTTTGAAACAATTATAAAAATGCCAGACTGAATACTCTTTAAAAGTACCTATAATTTCTTAGTAAATAAGTCACGCTTTATAACAAAAACAAGTTTTTATAAAAATAAAAAATAAATCTGTTGTTAAAAATATGTTTTGTGTACTAGATAATTAAATTATCTAAGATCAAATACTTTACCTACATTATAAATGTATCTTAAATATTTGCGAGGGGAGACAAACTTCTGCTGTGTCAAAATCCCCTTGCCCAAAGAAGGGATTTGGTTCGTATCCGTACAATTGTATACTCTGTGTGTTAGATAAATCCATAATTAATAAAATAAATTGCAATTAAGCTTTGCATAAAGCACTTACCTCACTAACGTCAACCGATTTCGACACCTCATTTGCCAGGTCAAACACACACTAACAGCTCCACAACATATTTAAATAAATCAATTCATTCGACCTTTTTGACCGTGGTGATGAAGATACAGTGAACTGGTTTCGAAACCACTGTAACTTTTTTAGGACGGACGCTCACTATGTGATCCATAAAATAAAATACGAAAAGATATTAATTGATTTATTTGATTATATTGATCAATAAGTGTGTGTTCGTCATGATGGTATATATCTACATAATAATTATATAATGGTTTATATAATCATCATCATCATCTTTATCCCTTTATCCTAGTACGGTTGGGGGCCCAAGGCCCTAATGAGGGAGTTTTATATAATACGATAAATAAAAAATACATAAGTAGTACAAACATACAGAGGTTTCGATTCATTCTCTTGTTAATGAGCATTATCTCTACATGAGAGAGTACGGGCATTATCCTTGGCTTTACCCAACTGAGTTCCTCCAGGGTATGCTTGGCTACAATAGTTTAGAGACTAGAAGGAATGTTGTATCAGATAATCCCGAAATTATGCAGAGCATTTGTTTGTATGTTCCTGATAATTACCTAAGAGAGCGTCAGCATAGATTGTTTCATATTCCAATATACAGGACCAACCTGCCAATGGTTATGCCTGTTGGAAGAGCTACTGCTATGCTGAACAATATTACTCTGGACATTGATCTGTTCCATGTCTCTGAGAGGGTTTTCCGAAGCAGGATTCTCCTACACCTTTGATATGAATGAATTTATGTACAATCGATGTATATTATAGATGCTTTACAGAGGCGAAACTGTATTTTTATGGGAAAGTGGGTATAGAAGTCTTTGGGTGTAAGTACATAGGGCTTACGACTTATCGTATGGCTGGCTTAAGTGATCACTTTACACAATGTAACGTTAATGATGTCCCTGTGACAAAAATCTGAATATTCTTAATTTACATACGTTTGATATTTTGTTGTTTGTATATTTTGTCACTTGTTAATAATATTTACGTGTTAAACATATTTTTGTAATGTAAATGTTATATTAAAAATAAAAAAATTGAAATTGAATTCATGAAACATACAAATACACATCATTGTCGGAGTAGTGTCTCTCGTATGGGATATAAATCAAATAAATAGTGTGATAATCCCTGACCACTACTACTTGGAAGTATCAAATAAACCTCGGGTCAAAATATGCCTGGCCTTATAAAAAATCCTCCGAAGAATAAGTGTCCAGGCCGCAATCACAACACCTTCCCGCGGACGATCGGCGGAGCAGCTTCTTCCATCGCTCTTTGAATCCTGGCAGCGAGTTTGGTTGGCGAACTCGGCCCTCGGGGCTCGTGAAAGAAATTAATTTAATTGTTGGATAAATTATCACCCGGTCGGGTTGAATGGAGTCGAATTGAATGCGATCTGTTGAATTGGGTCCGAATACTGTGAAGGAAGGTGCGGGCCGCCCAGATGCGAGATCTCCGATGGCTATTATATTATTACATATAATTTATTAAATTTTTTCCTTGACACCCGGTACAGGAAATGTATTACGAGTACCGTCTTATATATTTTGAAAAATATTAAAAGCTTTCTGGGAGTTTTTTTTTTACATGCTTTTTTTAACTTTCTTCGTGTGAATATCTATTTTTAGTGAATATCTTTTTTTTACGTGCTTTTATTTAACTTTCTTTGTGTGAATATCTATTTTTAGCTGTAGTGGAATCTTGTAACTGATTTATCACCAACTGTTCGACTATTTATTTGTTTTTGTTTGTTTATTTGGAAATATTAACAGATATAAGAAAATTATGTATATAAATAAATGAGTGTAAATAGTTAGTAATTAACATGTTAACTTATACCCTAACATATCTCAAATAGAAAAGAAAATAGAAATAGCTAGAGATCTGACACATTTACGTATAGTCGATAACTTTACATTATTAAATCATTTTCGGCGTGATTTAGTCATATTTTTTAAATTAAAATTAATAATCACATCACTCACAAGCAATAGCCGAAGAAAAAGCTGAAGAACATGCAATTCGAAAATTTATTTTAAACGTTAAAACAACATGTTTGATATATTTCTACTGCATGGGCTATGTTAAAAAATCGATTACAAATGTATACAAAGAAGACGTATAAAAGCAGGTCTTTGTTGATTTATTTGTTTAACTGATAGATTGCTCCATTCACGATGAAAGCAATCTTCTGTTATTAAATACATCGATATGATCGCTCACTTCGTTTAAAAGTTGCACACTGCGCGTTATGGTGTGTCTATTCATTACATCCATTCCGTAATTTGAAACAGCGGCCCTCGTAGCGCAGTGGGTATGACACTGGCTTCCCACACCGAGGGTTCCGGGTTCGATTCCCGGTGAGGTCACAATGTTAATCTATGTGATTTACTCAAGCCTGGGTGTTTTGTGGTGTATTTTGCTTCTGTAATTGGACCTCCTGGCCTGTTGAAGCATAAAAAAAATAAAATTAATATTTTTTCCCTCTTCACAAAAATATGCTTACTCACTTACCATCGCGCTATTTTTCCATTCTCATCACGCAGAGAGGATGGAGCGTCA
Organism: Agrypnia vestita; assembly: GCA_016648135.1. NCBI lineage: Eukaryota > Metazoa > Arthropoda > Insecta > Trichoptera > Phryganeidae > Agrypnia > Agrypnia vestita. The sequence continues at coordinate 142,178 of JADDOH010006631.1, read as the reverse complement.
TACTTTTTTATCCTGACATTGTTACTCTTACCTCATCCACATTCACACATCTTCGCATGTGAACTCGCATTGAGGCTTCTAACAGAACCATCATCCAATTTCTGGCTAACCCGGTCATATCAAAACTTCCGCAAACACGATCTATTTCTAACGCCGTCAACATTTCCATCACCCTTTTTTCATTATTTTTTTTATTTAATATTCATGGAAGACCAACAGCACAGCAAAGAAGCATAGAAAACATTAATATAATATAGATGGCCAATTACAGGTCTCCACTTTTAGAAATATGTTAGTAATGATAAATATGTTACGAAGTAAACTTAGGCATGTTAAGAATTATATAACAAGAATGAATAAAAAATTTAAACAAAAGAAAAAGAGACTTAATTATTAGCAGAAAAACATAGGCATGTTAATAATAATACAAAAAGAATGAATAAAAAAAATTAAACAAGAGAAAAAGAGACTTAATTAGTAACTTGAAAAAAATTCCCTTCTTTCCATTCTCTTCTTATTTATTGACTCAAAATGTCCAAATCACTTAGGTGACCCTTTTTTAATTGTATTTATAATGCTATTATCAATCAGCATTATTATTCTTTATTAATTTATTCATTATTTTCCGTCACGAATGTATTTTCTTCAAATGTACCTTATTTCCTAATTAGGAAACCATTGACCCTGAAACATTGATAATTTAACAATATAATGGTTTATATCAATAATTTCTTGTTAAATATATAAGTAATATTACAACAAACTCATTTTGCAGTTATTGAACAAGTTAAGCTTCCTTCAGTTTGTCTTCTGCCTGCTTCAGGCTTCACTTTTGTAAATTAGTACTGATACTAGAATTCCACAACTTAATGCTAGTTTAGCCACAATTTTTACTATAAATTATTGCATTCAAAACACCTGTGCTCATTAACTATTCATTAATATCAGAATTATTTACATTTTTTTTACATAACTTCGATGGAATACACTACCGAAGTCAAAGAGCAGACAAATAAAGCAGCAGTTATCTCCGGATGCTTGTGAGATACTTTATAGGCCAATAAGCATATGCTAGTGGAAAGCAAAGTCAGAATATATAAAACATGCATAAGATATATCATGACTTACGGTATCGGACACGGTGAGAACTAAACACCTTCTTAGAATTACTGAGATGAAGACCCTAAGATCCATTGCGAGCAAGATCCTCAGAGGCAGAGTTCCCAGTGCGGAAATTCGCAGAACCTGCGACATACAAGACATTGTATGATGGAGCAGGCAGAGAAGGCGTTTCTGGAAAGACCATGTCGAGGGAATGGACCATACAAGACTTTCCAGAACCTTGATGCGTGGGATTCCAGAGGGGTGCCGACCGCCAGGGAGACCACCAAAGAGTTGAAGCGAGAGCTGGACGTCCTCGTTACACTTTTAAGATATGACTGGTACACTAACAGGCCAGGACTGACCTGTCAATACATACCAAGGATCTAATAAAATAAGAAACATACACTAGATTTTATTAGTTTTAATTAAGGCATACATCCTGAAAATACAGGGGTGTATTTGATGATGACTAGAAGTACATGTTGTTACTACCAAAGACAGCATGTACCTATTCACAAAATTGTTCATGCTGTGGAAGTTTAAAATTAATTTTAATTAAAAGAAAAGTACCTTTATTTTCGACGTCGACTGTAAACCCTTTTGCTGTAAGGTCCTTGGGCGATAATGCGGCGGGGGTCGGTGATTGTTAAAAGGCTTCTACACAAATAAGTGGAAATTATTATACGTTTTTAATTCAAGCATTTTATTAAAAAACGTAATATATTACTTTATTGTGTTAACTCGTCACTTTCCAAATTAATAATTTCAACCGATATTTTTTTCTTTAGACAAGATGGTCATTTATTAATTTTTAATACGATTTTCACCATTTTCTCTACAACACTGGTCTTTTTATGAATTTTGAAATAAAGTTTTAGCCTTAGTAAGATTACCGTATTTTTTTTTTTTTTTTTTTTTTAACCGTATTTTTTTTTACGCTTCAACAGGCCAGGAGGCCCAATTACAGAAGCGAAATACATCACAAAACACCCAGGCTTGAATAAATCACATTGATTAAATTGTGACCTCACCGGGAATCGAACCCGGAACCCTCGGTGTGGGAAGCCAGTGTCATACCCACTGCGCTACGAGGGCCGCAGCAAGATCTCGCGCCCTGATTTATAATTTATAAACCTATAATTAAAACGCGAAAAGAAGCACATAACGCAAATCTAAAACAAATGTTTAAATAGAGTAATTGAAATAAAAAAGTAGAAATACATCTCGAAATTTCAACACCGCTCTGATGTTTGAATGTTAATAGTTTTTCAAAATTTCCAACCATTTAACAATAAATATTTTTTATAAAAAAAGTTTAAAAAATCTATTTTACATGCAAATACTGAGCTGCATGTAAATACTGTGCATAAAAATTCTTTCATAAACTTTACTGAAATATCGTAAACTAGACGTTCGGACTTGAAAAATCACGGTAATTTGGTGGGCGACCGTTGCGTATCGCCCGAGCCATTGCGTATTACGTGTCACACTCTAATCATCTACAGTTGTGATTCCAGCTTCATTCCAGCAAATCACGGACGTTACGGACAGACAGACAACGGAATTATTATAATTAGATACCCGAATAAATTTTACTACCAGTCATATACTAAAAGGGTTTGCAATAATTTCTAATTATTGGGGTCATATATTTCAAGATACTTATTTAATATTTTTCACACCATTTTAATAACAATTAGAACATTTATAAACACTAAATAAACTGTTCGATAAATTACCGTGCTCACTTTGATCACTAGATCTACTTAAAAATATCTATAAAAATTTACGATCAATAATATTCGGATTATTTTTCGGTCAGATAATAATTTATTTTTTTTAATTAAATATTGTAAATAAAACGTAACACTGTTATATTTATGAATAATCTTTTATCACCCTGATGAAGAGAATGATGTTCACTGAAACCGTTTTTTTTTTCAATAAATAAGTGAACAAAGTTGTTAGTAAATTTGATTAAATTATTTTCGTTTCATGTAGTGTTGTAAATATTGCAGTAACACATTTCGAACAGCATTTTCCGCTCCCGGCTGATCTGAAACCTGTGACATCACAGGCAGGTAAAATGCCGAACCCTGGAGGTACTAACCGGGTCATAAAAATCGGCGAAATAATATCAAAACATATTATATTTCACAAGTTAACTCGCGTATGAAAGTAAAGTATTGAAATCAAATCGCTCTTTGTGTTTCGCGCAGAGGAAGAACATCAAAACTTATATTTAATTATATCTACTAATATTTGTATTACTTGAGAGGACAAAAAATGGCGTAGAAAAGTGGCAGCGATGGCTGATATTCTGAAATTACAATTATACAAACTTACTCAACGCGCTGAATTTTTTTGGGTTTGGATTAAAATTTATGAAATTTAATTTTCGTCGAATTTCAGATATTCACTGTGTTCAATGAAAGGCGAACAGATTTTTTCAACACGCATTAATTTTCAAAGTTACTTAAATCCACAATCAGCCAATTGTGATATTTAAAGCATTTAGCTTATTCTGTTATAGGTATGATAGTTTCATAATTTAATTTTGTGACTTGTTGGTGTAGCAGTTTTGACTCTCGCCTATTCATCTAATGATTTCTCATAACGAGGTGTCGGGTTCGATTCCTATCTTTTTTTTTTTTTTTTAAAAAAAATAGAGATGTGAACACGGAATACGTGTCACATCAATATTCTTACTATTTTCAAACTAAGCTAAACGCTTGTGCTATGAAAATAGGACTAACTTGCTAGTCTGGAGTGAGGTTCGAACCCGCAACCTTTGGATCACGAGGCCAGTGTCCTAACCACAAGACCAACAAGCTACTCGTGTGTGTGTGATTTATTTAAACCTGATGTGTTTTTGTGACGTGTTTCACTGCAACAATTGAGCTCCACGGCCTGTTGAAATAATAATAAAACGCCATATCTCATACATTGGGATCAGTGTATATTAAATTTATCTCATTTTTTTGTTCTATTTTGCAGGTAATGTTTCCAGTTCAGACTAAAAAAATATTTCTAATCATTTTGAGTTTTTAGACACTAAAGATAAGATTCTAAAAGTACAATAATTTGTGACTACCACAAATTCAATAAACTGGATTCGAAAAGTTTAAAACCCAAAATCCACTATTATTTCTAAATACAATCCTGACATCAAAATTATATACATATATCTAATTCCTACGTTATTATCACGCATCATTTTAAAATATAACTCTGTTAATCATATACTACGCTGAATACTAATAAAATTAGTGTAATCGTATAACATTAACACTCTATATATTTTGCAAAGACACAAACCGCTTCAATTATTTTTCCAAATATATAGACAAAAGCGTATCTGCGAGATTGTAAAGCAATATAATTGAAGGGTGTTTTAACGTACATTTTGTACGTTAGGGTACCTACCCGTGAGTTTATAATACAATATTCATTATAAAAATTCATAAATTCAAGATGTGATATTATTAATATTTGCGTTATTTGTGAGTTGTGCCGGTGTCGCCCTGCGCCGGCCGTATATCAATAAGTCCCCGCCTCAACGTGTCGGCGAATCCGATCGTTAACAATCGGTAGACTTCGGCCACTCCTAATGATCAAAAAACATATACAAATAAAAAATATGGAGTGGCGCTCACTCGGCTTTTTGTATGTAATTTATTATTTACTTCAATTCAATATGTTTACATAATTTAATATATTTTAAAACGTTGTGTAACTATTCATTTAATTGAGTATGTGTTGTTGCTCTCTCTGTGTAACATAAATAGTCCACAATACTTTACAGGTGAATTTCTGCCTTGATTATGAGCCAAAAATCTTTTAGCAACTACAACCTAACATCATTAGTTAAGGAGATATGCGATACATTGAGGGTGTAGATTTGTTCTAAAAATAAATCTGGGGAGGAGGTGAGGTAAAGGGGGAAGGGTAAATTTCGCCTAAGTTATCCACCAGGTCCTAAAGAATAAGTATGAAAAATTTAGATCAGATCGGAAAAATGGTGTAGATTTGTATAGAGAACAGAAATACAGACAGACATTGAGTTTCATAGGTAGGTATAGATGAGCTTTCAAATTGATTGAATTCATTAATTTCAAACCTGTCAAACTTAAGACTTCAGAATCCGCACCACTAAACTGTTATTCAATAACTGTCAAGATACAGAAATAGTAATATAGCTTATTTCAGAATACGGCCGATGATGAGAAGTATAAAAGCATAGGCTTATCAAAAATTATCAGGCAATATCCAAAAAATTTTAATGCAGTTATCGTAGATTATTAATTTTGAATGTACTGAATTCGAAATTTTATAGGAAATATAGCTTTTAAATTGAAACTAAGAAACACGATTTTGGAAGGGATAAATAAATAAAATCTATAACTCGTACATTCTAAATTAGTAATCCTCGGTGACTGCATTCAATTTTTTTTTTCAATTTTTTGCTTTGCTTTACCAAATACCCCGCATATTTCATACAACAATTCTGTAAAATTATAAATTTACACACATTTTAAAAATATTTTTTAAATTTTTATCAATTTAGAATAACTTAAGATATGGATTAATGCTTTCTTAACCCGTTAAGAACGAGAAATTAATCGTGAATAAATGCTCCTTTCATATTAAATGGGTGCTATTTAAGGTGGTTCCTTATGAACGCGGAACGGACCCAAAGCTCCAACAATAAATTAATAATAATTCAAGTATTAACTCTGATCACCCGTATTCAAGCGGAGGCGTTCAAAAAAGTGTTAATCATTTCGGAATATCCACACAGAAGACCGACTATTAAACGGCGTATTTGGATCTTTGTGACGAATGATTTTTATAAATCCAAAAGTTTTTTTTTTATGTTATAAAAATATTTTTTTATCGTTGAAAGCATACATTTTTAAGATTGTTTATTAAAATGTACTTTTAGAAAAAAATACAAAAAAAAAACAGAATTAGTCCACAATAAGACTCGGAAGATATCACACATTTTTATTATTTTTTTTAATTCTTAATGTAGGTTATAATACCTACAATAATTTACATATTTCCTAATATAAACATTTTTGTTTTAGATATAGGTATATTAAATTTTTATTCAAAAGTAAGTAGGTATCACGTATTTATTAAGTTTTTTTTTAAAGTCCTTATATTGTTTTCGTCCCTAATATCCCCTGGTATTTTCATATATAATTTCATTCATTTGTACATTATAGAAGTTTGCAATCTTTTTTCTTTCGGAATGGTAATCTTATTTCATTATTTCACCCTGTACAGTGATCATTTTTCAGTGATTTTTATTTTTCTAATTATTTTGTCCATTAATAATTTAATATATAAATAGAAGTACATTAAATTTAATTATTTGTCTAAATGTCATTATCTGTAATCTTTCTAGCATAACTTCGATTCTTGTGTATCGATTTCTTTTTAGTATAATTCATAATGCTTTATTTTGGAGTATAATTAATTTTTTTAATTCTTCTTCATAAGCCAGAAATAGTATACTGCTGCAGTAGTTGATGTGGGGGACTATTGTTGCGTTATATGTATTTTTGCTCGATTCTGTTTTAATATATCTTGATACGCTGATAATTAAGGAGCTTAGGAAGGCCAAAATTAAGATGGAGCGACAACGTCCTCAAAGACATATCTGCCTTGGAACTCCTGAACTGGAGAGAGCTGGCACTAAACCGAGATGAGTGGAGGAAGACTCTTGAGGTGCCTAAGACCCACCAGGGCTTGTAGAGCCAAGAGCGATGAATATTAGAATATAAAAAAAATTGAAATTCTGCTTATTTATTTCACTGAGTATTCTATCTCTCTCCTGTAAAATTTTGTTTTTGCATGTAGAGATTTTTTATAGGGACGTCTTCAATTATTGATCTGAGATAATTAAAGTCCTTACACATTTCTAAGAAAATCTATCTAAGGAAACAGGCACAGAGGGCATCCGCGAAAGACTTGGCACGATCAGAGACTACAATTATTTGAGGATGGCCCTGTTAAAAGCCGCAACAACCGTAGAACCTGTATGAGAAGATGTATGAATGTGGCCGATGCAAAAGTGGTGTGCCAGGATATAAAAGTGTGGCGTTCAATACTTTCTGTCTACCCCTGCAGAAAAACGGCGTGATGGTTAGTTAGTTAGTTACAAATTTCAAGATCTGGAGCCATTTCTTCTTATTTAGCGATCAATGTTCGTGTATCTGAGGTTGTAAATCGTTCTCCTGCAATGTTCACTCCTCAATTGCAGTTTTCGAGTGCGTTTCTTATGTATGATGTACTCTCCGTATGTATGGTATGTATTGAACAGGTCTGTAGACAGTGCTTACGCTTATCTGACTCCTTTCCGTACTGTGGGATGGGATCATCTTTCTAGAGGGCATGGAGTTGAGTTTTACAGTTTTAAAAACTTCAAAAATCTGCACAAGTATCCCAGCGCACACATGCAATTTTATTTCATAGACAAATCTGGTGAAATACGAAACCATAACGATATTAGCGGCTTGTGCGCAACGCCTCATTAGTACCGAGTGTTTGCTTTGAAACCGAATAGGCAATAAATATTGTAGCTTTTCAAAAACTACCGGACCTGGCAACGCCCGATTCGCGCCTTTTTCGAATTCTCCGACCAATTGGGAGCACGTGTGCAGCAGGTCATCTGGCGCCCGTGCCGGCTCACATCCGGGTCATTTCACGTCGTATTGCTGATTACCGCTTTTTCTTCTTCTTCTGCTTCATCTAGGACTGCGTCCTGTCATTGCTCGGAGCCTGTTCCTGGGGTACAGATGTCTAGCTATGTCGCAGTCTTTTAAGGTCGGTTTTTTGGATCCACTGTGTCCCGAGGCTTGCTACTTTTTTACCGCAGGCAGGCAGCTGAACTTACCCACGAACCCTCCTCCTTTTGCATCCGGGCTTGGGACCGGCATTGGCGGAGATGCTGATTACTGCTAACTAACCAACTTACTAACCATCACGCCGTTCCCTTGGAGGGGTAGGCAGATAGGAGACCTTGCTTCATTCACTTTTGTGCATCTTCTATGAACAAACAGGATGAAGACCGACTTCTCCAGGGTGGCTCGTAGCTAGTTGTATTGAAAGATTACTAGTATTTGTCAAATTGGACTTAAATAATTGATTTGTATTTGTTTTGATTGTTGGTTGAGTGAGATGACTAACTGTTATGTAACTTTTTTATTATATAACGTTTTCCTTATGTTTCTGCTTTGTTATATACTTGCTTTTTATTTTATATTATATTTATCTTTATATATTTGTATTTAAAGTATTTGATTTCCGCTTTATGTCATTTTTTTTCTTTAAACTATCCGTTATATAAATGTACACTTTACCTATTTGTTTGTAAAAGCCTTGTAGGGCGTTAATAAATAAATAAATAATAATAATAAAAATTTAGTTGCAAAAAATTCGGAGGCGTCTTTCTCAATCAATAGGCATGATGACAGATTTTGAAATAACGTTCTATATTGTAGGTACACGTCTACTGTTACCGAAAATAACATTATTTCAGTAATATACTAAGTTTTTACGCAAATAATTGCATTTTCATCTACATATTTTTAATTTCGCACAAAAACGCCCGCAGCTGTCATTTCATCTACGTGACGTCAAACCTCAGTAAACATTGCATTGTGCCTATGGCAACGGTTCAAAGACACTGTGATGGGTACTGAGGCGTGACGTCATTTTCTCCGACCGGTGTTTTAGTTAAAATGGCGGATGGCACAATTTTATACTTTTATTTTATTGAAAATATTATTAATCTCAATGTGTATATTAAAACTGGATCATTTTTTAGAATTCTTTCAAAATATTTTCTTCTCTAAAATCACTTATTCTTTAATTCTCTAATAGTGTCATCATGCCTATTTTGAATAAAATATATTCTTTACACTGCAATAACTTATTTCGAATATTAAAAATCCACTCACTTTGATACAAATCAAATAAAATTATGAAAATCTTGCAGAAATTTTAAAAATATAATTTTTGTCATTTAATTTGACTGGTATCGAAGCGAATGAATTTTTAATATTTCATTTAAGTTACTGTAGTGATTTTACATTTTACAGAAAATAATTCAGAAATATGGAAAAAATGCAAACTTTGATGTTTCTTATATCCATAACCTTTCACAACATTTCGTCAACATTTCAAACATATTTCCATTCAAAATTTAACTAAAAAGACACCTCCAAAGTTTGTGCTACTAGCTACAAGACACACTGTATATGTATAGGGACTTATAAGAGGAAGACGAATACCCAACAAAATATGGATGACAATGATGAGACTGCGGTAAAAGTTCTCCAAGGAGTCTCTCAGGCCATAGAAATAGGAATATTTCACATATTGTAAATACCGATGAAAATATATGAAATAGATTCATAAGTATTAATTATATTCTGCGAATCAGTATAGATAACGTGGGGTAATGTTTTCATTCATAAGTTTAATTATAAAAAATCTTTAAAAATACGACTCCATTAAAATGCATATGATTGGATTGATTGGTCGTGACGTACCAATTCGCGTAATTGGAGCAGTGCCGTAGCATTTGTGCATCTAGGTATCACCATTGTGACGCACGTATTCACAACTGGTGAAATGGAGTGTTTTGGCGGGAATTTTAAATGTTGAATTGCAAAATCATTTTAATACTATTATGCAATACATACTGTAGTGTATTCCCACTTTGAGAATACGGGGGTGTGTTTTCACGGAAAGAACAGGCGGTGGTTATACTGTTCTCTTTTATTGTATAAATCCGTGTTGCGGACCGACACTAGCTATCGTGACCTCATATTATTGTAGACGTGAAGAAGAAGAGGACGCGCCCATGCGCGCACATACTTATACGCCGACCCCCCTTCCTCTCCTAGGTCAGGGTGGCCAGCCTAAAAATACCACACATACAAAATAAAAAATTTCGTAGAATTATTTTCTAGATCAAAGTAAAGATAATTCTTTTTTAAAAAAAACGTGCAAGCCTTACAGTATGATGTGTAACATTTGAAATCTCACAATTAAAAATATCAATTGAGCAGCAACAGAAATTAACATCAAAATTTACCAAAGCAAATAATACCTATATATTTGTCAATTAGTAAATACAAGTAAATAAAATTTATGTGCATTTATTTATTTTTTAATTTTGCCGCACTATGTGGTAGGTACAGTATATATACATACGCATTTTGTTTAGAAATGTGCTTGGTAAATTATATATTTATTTATTTTCATAGATGGCGGTAGTGTACTCCCGTACATATTGTATCGCAACTTTGAATAAATATTTAAAAATAATCACATAAAATTTGAAAATGTAAATCATTAAGGGTAGTTATTGTTTACATTAATGCCAAAAAATTAAGTATTTATTTGGTAGTTCCGAAGATATAAGCCAAACTATATCCAAAGTTACAATATTCTAGTGTGCCTCTTCGCTGTGATGGCACTTGCTGGACATTGATCTGTTTATAAATGATGATTTTTTGTCCATCGCGCGTGTTATCCATCTCATTGGTTAAATGAATTGCGCGCGTCTTATTTCCTGTTTCGCATTTCCGTCTTTTTTCACGAAATCACTGCCACAGATTGCAGGAAAGCGAGAGGAATAGGAACACATCAAAAATTGAAATTTCCCTATTAGAAAGAAATGCTCATTTTTGCTTCCACAATGTCTATGTAAAGCCACGTTTAGGGTTCATGGTCAAATATTTTTTTAAGTCGTTAATTTTGTGTAAACCATCAGCGGCGTTCGAATCAAAGGAGTATGGAAACATAATTTGCGGCCTTAATTAGATATTTGTGGCAAGGCCTGACATTGCGGACTGGGCCGATTGTGACATCCGATACTATGATGCGCCTCGCCCCGCCAGCCGTCTGGCGCACCACGCGTTATTAACTTTTTTCTTACCGTCACAAAATGACAATTTCCTCTCAAAACGTGACCGTCTTTTTAAAAATCGGGTGGAGTCACGCGGCTTTCTTGCTTTAAGAATTTTAATACCAGAAAGGCAAAAAAGGCATTCTGAACGGCCGTGAAAACCTGAAGACAAAATTCTTAATATTTAAAAATATACATATAGGTACTGGTCGATAAAAACAGTTAATAATTTTCAGGCGTATTAAAAGAAGATTGCATAATATTCCACTTCAAAAATATTGAGGTGTCGTTACCAGCTGCGAAATCTGTGTATACTACTATGTCATGGGACAGATGTCTCTAACATAGTCCATTCGAATATATATAAAAAAAACTAATTAAGGACATATATACAAGTCTCAAAAATTGTGGATGTTTTTATGGTGCAATTGGTTAATATTGTGTAAAGTGATCACTTAAGTCAATTCATACTAATAATAAGTCCTGAGCTACCCTTCTATACAATTAATCTTCTTTTTTATTGCCTTTTATTTATTGCATTTTATTTATTGCCTTGGTAGGCTCTTGGGGTTAGCTCTTCTCGTTCTCAGGCTGTATCTTCTTTGGTTCTGGGTATCGCTTTCATCCAGGCCGTTTCTCTGTAGGATTTTGGAGCATTGATTCATCCAAGAGTTCTTTGGTCTTCCACTGGATGACTGTCTGAACATTGCCTGCTTTACCATATGGTCTGGTGGTCTCTCTTTTACGTGCCTGTACTATCTAATTCGTCGTTCCTTCAGCTTATTTTATTTTACGTCCGTGACTACCAGACTACCATGAATACGTGAAATTTTAATTCTTTATTTTAGTTTTCTCCTGCCGACTATCTAAAATTCGCATCTCTGCTATTTCAAGTTTCCTAGAGTAGGAGTTGTACGTAGTCCAGCATTTGAAGTTGTACATTATCGCGGGTCTGATAATAGTCTGGTACATCTTTCTTTTAAGTTTTATAGGTATTTTCGAGTCACACAAGATTCCTGTTGCATTCGGGTCTAAATTGCATCCATTCTACACCTATTTTGTGGTCAACATCCGCTCTATGAATGAGTGATACTTATACCAGATATTTAACCAGATACTTAAATGCGTCGCAGTTGACTAATATTTCCCCATCTAGTTGCATCTATGAAGCTTTGGTTAATTTGACTATATGGTTTACTTTTCCACCCACGGTCATCAGACGTGGAACCAAAGTGACCCATCTAGCCAGGGATGCATCCGCTATCATTGCCCATTTATGTCCAATTATCGGACTAAACTAATGAGCCTGAATACCCATTAGATGTGACCGCCACTAACATATGAGACAGAGCTCACTGCTTCTCACTCTAGCCGTACTTTGGGATCCTCGACGGATTGATTACCATCAACTTCACCCTTAAGTCTATATATAGCTTCGTCTCTGTGAGACTTCTATAACTAATCTTAATTCTTAATATTTCTCAGATATAAATAACGTTTCTCCAGTTAAATATATAAATTTTTTTTCAAACTACACGTTTATGTAATGCGCAACTCGTGCTACAATATACTGACTGCACGTACCTGCTAACACTGTTCCCTACACTTTAATAGCGCTCCTCCTATTTTCGTACTCTTTTACGCAAAAGTCGGAATATTAAAAAGCCAAAACGGGCGTCACAATTTTCACTCATCCAAAACTGGCGCCGGACTCGGTTAGATGTGGTGATTTTTTCTTTTTCGGTCTAAATTTTTAATTAGTTCAGGCCGTCAAGCGAAATGCATATTGCACGTGAAATTACGAAAAATTGTGCATTTTGTTTTTTGAATGGCGAGGATATTTTATGAGTTTTTAGAATTTGTTTAATGAATGGATAAGCAGATTTGAGAGAAATGCGCTTCTCGTGATGGCGACCACACATGCTGGCGAGTTTTGAGCGTTTTTTTTAAATAATTGTTCAACTGCTGAACAGCGGTTCTTCTTCTAGTGGTTGTTTGGTTATAGGATGTTAGCGATCATGTTGGAGATCGTAATCTTACAGCAGCAGCTCGAAATAGCTGGACCGTTAATTTCCCGAACCATTGCCTTAAATTTTTCAGCCAGGATGTCTTGCGTCTTCCGTCTTCCAGGACCTCTTTTTCTTATAATTTCACGTTGAATTATGAGATGCTATACATCTCTGTGTGCCTTCAATAAAGACAAAAATATATTTTGTGGTAAATGAATCCTTAAAACTATTTGAAATTGTCGACAGAAGTCTTCCGATTTCTCAAATATTTATATTATCAAAACTCTTTACTGTTCACTTGTCCGTCTTATCTTAGAATATGCCTCTGTGATTTGGTCGCCCTTATATATAAACCAAATAAGCCACATCAAACCCATGTAACATCGCTTATTAAGAAACGTTGCGTGGATGATGGGCTTGGATAGAGGAGACTACTCCTACAGTGAAAGTTAAAAATTTGTAAGCTACGAAAAATTAGAGAAAACACTGACGTTATCGCTATATTCAAAATATTAAACGACCACTATTTATTATTGGAACAAATAAAATACAATATCCCTTCCCGTAGACTTAAAAATAATGAAGCGGTGTATCTTAGCCATCATACACCTAATTATGGATTCCATGCTATTATGTGACGGTTTTGTCGTCTTATGAACTCAAGACAGAATCTGGACTTCTTCGGAGTAAGTCTGTCTAGATTCAAATAATAGCTTGTTGGTCTTGTAGTTAGGACTCTCGCCTAGTGATACAAAGGTCGCGGGTTCGGATCTCACTCCAGACCAGCAAGTTAGTCCTATTTTCATAGCACAAGCACTTAGCTTAGTTTGAAAATAGTAAGAACATAGATGTGACACGTATTTCGTGTACGCATCTCTATTTGAAAAAATAAATAGAATAAAAATTGCTATAACCTTTATTCTGATGTATTTCATGTTGTACATGTTATGCATTATATTTTATTGGACTATGTCCGTTAATTTCAATAAATAAATAAAATTATATGGCCAAAATATTGTGATTTCCGGGTGTTAATTGTGTTAAAGTTTTATTTTTCCTTTTGCATCCAGATCATTACATTGTCATTTTGTAGTTTATTCCACGTGTATTTTTCCATTTATAATTTAATCATATGGAAGTGCTTTAGGAAAGAAGTCTTGCCTGATTGAGGCCGCTATATTATTGAATGGAAAAAATATATTATGAAAATAAAGAATAACAGGAAAAAATAATAAAAAAGAAAAAGTACTAAAAAGAAGGCTTACACTATTAAAAATATATAAATCATTTTAAAAAAATAATGTTTTCTCAAAACGGGCTAAGGGGTATTACCGTACTAAAAATACGGATTTCGAAACCCTCAAATGGAGTACTGGAAGATCTCGCTCAACCTGAACCAGAACAGATAAAAAATAAAAACCTACCCAATATAATTTACGATTTAAAAAATAATGGAAGCGTGTCTTTTTATTTTGTCTTGTTCATCTATGAGTACTAATTATACGGCATCATTAAGGTTTTTAAAATCATTTTTTGTCTGAAAAAATGATGAATTGCGGGTAATCTTATTTAAGTGATTAATGTAGATTCTCTTCATGGACCATACGAGACCCAGGCTGTATGGTCTATTTAGTTTGCAGTGCATCATGTGAAGGAATACGTTTAAAGATATTTATGCCTTGTATGATATATTGGGTTAAAACATGCTAGAATAAAATATGTTCTAAGCACTAGTGATATAAGTCTTAGCGACCAGTTTAGTAAGAAAATGATATTTAAAATCACCACATAACACACAATGAGAAATGTAAATATCATAATGATATCCATATACGTATATATCGGTTTTCAATTCTTTTCTTTGCATTTTGAACAGTTGAAGTCGAACATAATGTCTGTAAAAGCAAAAGAAGAGCTATATATTGTAATGACTACCTTTTTTTCGTGCTCAATTATTCTCACTGCACGCTCCTGTAATATACATAAATCGTACGATCACAGTCTCAACTATATTTAAATTAATGGTTCGACTCATCACTAATTTGTATCAACCAATAAAGACAAAACTCAAAGTCGAGAAATAAAAAATAATAATTTCATCTTCTATCTTAGTTTGTTTTATTCACTCAACACGTGCACCAAATCCAGAACCGGACTTAGTAGATAGGGGCTTTCTAAATCATAAATATTAAATCAAAATTCTTTGTGTGTGTGTGTGTGTGTGTGTGTGTGTGTGTGCATCAAAGGCGAAACCAAGATCAAGGATCTTGGTTTCGCCTTTGATTCTAAAAATTTCAAGTCATATCAATCAATTAGATGCAACATTATTATTAGGCTTTGTAACAAATGTGTCAAAAAAAATTGAATGGGAAATGCATCGAGCAAATCTATTATTTCGTAATCCAACAAAAATTGAAATATAGAATGACAGTTTGGAGAACCCACAGAAAAATCAATAGATTTACAAGATTGAAGAGAATAAGGGCCGGTTGTTTCAAGTTGGATTAAAGTAAGCGATCTTTTAAAGCATAGATTTTTACGTTCTCCACCAATCAGACGATCCGTTTTCGTAAAAATTTATGCTTTAATAGACCGCTTACTTTGATCGAACTTGAAACAACCGGGCCTAAGTACGTTTTTTATATATGCACAGAACAGGAGAATATCCTATATTCTAACACTGCGTATGACTCTTTGAGAAATCACTACATTATTAAATTTAATAAGATTATTTTGTTTGCAATAAATTAAGAAATGTATCTATCTTTTAATGGTTTTTATTTATCTTGGATGGTTGCACGTTTAGACCTTGCTTAGTCCGTATCTGGCTAAACCTAACCTCTAATGAGGTGTCACATTTTCATAGAGTTATGAATTATGGGCGTTTAGAAGTCCAATAATATATAGTGAGGTCCCGAATACCCCCTAATTTCATATTTTTCTGTGTTTTTGACACCTCTTTAATGATATCCGTGTTATTTTTTAATGTCACACATGTACGAAGTTTTTGCATGTTGTGTGTTAATGGTTCCATAATTAACAACTACCTACAAAATAGATTTGTTTCAGTGTATATTATTAATACATAATTTATAATATATAGGTAGGTACTTACGCGAGAAATGTGGTAAAAAATGATTTCAGTTAAGTGCTGATAAATCGGCGATTACAAGTATAAATAGGTTGCATTAAAGTTTTCATAGAAAAATATGAGAAAATTACATAATAATATAAGCAAGCTACCGGCCACTGTCTGCCCAGCTTTATTGGTAAATATACCTGTTCTATAGGTAGATAGTAAATATGAAAAATAAATAAATAACAATTTTGGAAATATACATAGGTACATATAATTGACCTTTCACAAAAAATAGTGATTAATCTGCCATCTTTGTCATTTAAACAAAGAAATATAAACATAAACGGCATCAATGTAGGCGTAGATGATTCAAACATTTCAATATTTCTAATTAAAAAAAAAAAATTGAAATATATAAAATTAACAATACGAGTTTAATATTAAAAATCGTCTGGTTTCGAAAAAAATGTGGTTAGTTTTTACTAACCTGATAAAGAACTGAGATTTTTCCTAAATGTGCCTGTTTTTTGTTATTATTAATTGTTACTAGTCAAATATTTTTAATCTGGGATGTCATTTATCGACATTAAAATGTAGGTACTTATTTGCAAACCATTTTACTATTGAAATTCACAAGTAAATGAAAAATGTACGATTTATCTTCAAGACCCTTAATTATTCCCTGTATTGAATATTATTAATTAATTCCCATACAAATGCATAGATATAAACATTTGTATACTGAATACTTTTTAAAATACACGCTTCAAATTATTTTTTTACAGACGTACACACATGACATTATTTACATTGATTTATATAATCCATTTCATATTAATAGATTTTATATTTAAATTGATTTAAATTCCGATTCAAGCAACGCCAAGCGCGCGTCTAAATACTCAGTTACCTTTTTGTCAACGGGATTTTAACAGAATGGCTAGGAAGTGACCTCTATTGAATAAATAATCGATTTCCATTATCCGGGAGATAATACCGATATTTACAGCAAACAGAAATCACCTACAAATCAGTTTAAAAATTCCTTTGTAATCTGTTAACAAAAAACTGCATTTGACTATGGATTACCAAGCCGCGGTTATAAAGTTATTTCACAAACGTGTTCCGACTCGATAAATAAGAATTTAAGCTCATTAAAAAGTATACTTTTATTGAAAAACTTCATAAGCCAACAATAAATATATTCTAATCGCCCACCCAAAATATGTTACTAATAGTCTGACTCGACGAATGATTTATCGCTCTCAGAGGATACATGTTACCGGGACGTAGAAAGGTATGTCTAAGGTAATCCACAAATAACAGAAATTAATTTTTAATATAAATCAGAAGAAGTTATGAACATGCAAAATTGCGAAATTGTGAACATATTAAATCACGAAGTTTCTAGTCAATGGCATATTGTCACGTGGCGGTGGCTGCGAAAGGACAAAGAAAACACTGCTAATTGATTAGCGATTTATTAATAAATGCTTATTTATCTATTCAATGTGCAAAATCAATTAAAACGAACTGAACGAAACGCTATTCTTTAAATTTCACTATTTCGCATTATATCACTTGTAAATAAACACTTTTTTATCGCTGGGTAACACGTATTTAACATTCACTAGAACATTACATCCAATTTCGTTCGTTTTAATCGCTCTGATTCATTTCGCCAATCAGGTACTTCGCTCAATTATTCACTTTATTTATCGCTTCGATTCCCTCACGACTTCGCACGGTAACGATTTGTCAAACACGACTACTTAACTCGCGCCGCGTTTCCGTTCCGTATTAATACCTAAATGCTGATATTTTCGTACTTTCTAGATTATTCCAGTGTTAAGAAGAAAGTCCTCGTCGCTTCTCGGCTGTATCAGGCGTTTCTGGACATTTATAGACATTTTCCAAAGGTTATAGATCGCCCTAGATTGTTATAGGCTGTTCTCGATTCTTCGGTAGTATTGTGACAAGTGACATATTGCCAGGGGTTCGGACTGTGTGTAAATTATTTTTAGCATCTCGTTACAATATTTATAAGGACACAAGCAGAAGACCTCGCCACGAGTCTAATTGTTAATATAAATACTCACCTAATTGGTGTATTTTTAATTTATTTAATTATTTATTCTGTTCTTTTATATGCTCAATATTGTATTTTAGTGCCGATAACTGTAAATTTTGGATCAGTATGTAGTTTTATACCTACGTGTGGCAAAAGAGTATATTTGATCATTAATAATAATATATTTTTAAAAAGTATTCTTTTGAATAATTGAAATTAACTGAAGGTGAAAACGCGAGTCTAAAATTCACTTCCAATATTTTTATACAGTGTATTTTATCATTTTCCTTTTTTATTCTCTTATTTTAGACTAGCTTTAACCCATCAAAAATGATGGTACTTTTACATGCCGGTTTCTTAAGAATAAATATTTACTTATTTTATACCCAACACCCATGAATTAGTAATAACGACTTTTATCAAAATATTCGAATTTTTTTTTAATATTTCCCCTGACAGCAATGGTACTATTTTAATAATTTCCCTGGCGATTGTGGTGGGTGGAACATGGAAGGGTTGGTCTTTGTTAAATCCTATATATACTGTATTTTTGACCTGTCCCGCAGGCTCGGACAGAGAGACGGACAGACAACGAAATTATTATGTTTGATGTTCAATATTGTGCGCCATTTTTTCGATAGTGTGCGCCATTTGGAGTAATTGTCTCTCGCCCATTCTATTTTTTGGGGAAACAATCATCATTATAAGAATCTTTCTGTTTTAAGAATAATTGTTATGGAAATACATATTTAATTTCGAATTATTATTTAGAGATTCTAGTAAAGTGAAACTTAATAGTTAAGTTGTTTAATAGTTAGTCGGTGAACTGCAGTTCAAATATCTCATAAAATCTATAATAATGCTGATTTTTTGTGTTATAATTTAAAACATATAAGTACATTTACATTTTCTACTTGTGTACAATATTTATTTTAATTTTTTTTTCATTAGTTTTCCTTAGTGAACTTTCTAACAAACATTAAAAGCTAAAGACATTTGTGTACGCCTTTTTTCACATCTAACTCGTATTCTTTTTCAAGGTAGTGGTAAGATCCTTGTATGTGTGCGAGAGACCGGGGCTGGAAACGCCACCAGGACTTAAACCCGTGACCTTTCTATTACAGACAAAATACTCTCCTAACTATGATTTGTCAGCTCTTTGACGTATTGACGCTTAGACGTACCCTTTACATTAAATTTACCGTTAATACGCATGCATCACCTTGGAAACAAATTCTCGAGATTTGTAGACATTTTTCGTTGTAGGAGCACACCCGAATTAATTAATTATTTTGACTGAGAATATGCCAGTTGAACTAATTACAATTGAATGGACTAAATTTTTAATTATTTTTTGTTCCCTATGAATTATATACCTTTATTTATTTATTTTAAAGTGTCTTAATTATTATTTATTTCCCTTTAAATAATAATTAAGACACATAATAAGTGTTTAAATTGTATATATATTTTTTGGTTTATTTTATCTTATTTATCTGGCATTTGGTTTAATTATGTATCTTTATTTTACTTTATTAATTTGTTAAAAATTTCTAGTCATTACTGTTCTTTTGTACTAATAATTATAGGTATATATTGTACATTTCTCTTAAATATCTTTTACATCTATTTATTTTTTAATTATTTACTTTAAAACGTGTTTTATGTTAGGTATACAAAAATCCTTGTAACCTTTTTTGTACTGTAAAAGCCCACTAAGGCGTTGATTAATAAATAAATATTTACTTTGCCATAAATATAAATTATATCCATAACTGTAATTTTGGTTGGCATCTTCTTAAATAATATTGGAACAAACGATTTCCAGCATCCATTCCACAATTATTTTGTTATATCCCTTATAAGCATTGCAAGGCCTTGGAAATGTTAGCAGATGCTCTTTAAACGAATTAATACAGAATTTTGGGTCATTATGTTCTTAATCTACTGATTTATTAACCAGACATCAACCCACATAAACACGCGTTTCAAATTTGGCATAATATGGAAATATTTCCATTGAAAAAATATCTCGATATTTTAAAAAGGTCATATTTGAATTTTATTGTGTTGTGTAATATATTGTCTTATACACTTGTATTTATGATTTTTTTTTAGTATAAAATCGGGGCGTGTACAAATATTGACAACCACGAAAAAAGGTTATATCACAGTAAATCACTTATTTATCGCAGCTGAAAATCATTGATAATGTTATGTGTAAATCATTAGACTACATATAAGGACGGCAATGTACGAGGTAGCTATGGTGTAATTGGTAACGCGCCATTTCCGGATAAATTGGAGATTCGTGGTCCGAATTCCGGTAGCAGCCAACATATTTTGTTGTTAATTTAATTTTTCTGTCTGTCTTTTCTAATTGAATAATAAATTTGTTTATAAAATTATTGATGTCAATAGATTGAGGACAGGTGTAAAATTAATTTAAATTGTATCAGTTGTACATGTTACATGCGTATGTCACATACACCCTTTAATACAAGTGCTGACACCTCTAAACAGAATTTTTCTTGGATTCCCAAAGTATTGACAAGGCAGAAGTAGTCCTTCATTAACGGGTGATCTATGGAGTTATTTTCTTTCGTTAACAGATTTTCTGACAGATATTCCATGTGTAGGTTAGATAGTAATTGAAGTAGTCAGTAATTATATGCCAGTATATGTGTGAGTGTGTGCGTGTGTGTGTGCGTGTATTTGTATGTTGGTAGCGATGGTCACACCGTTGTTTTAACCGGTTTGATTAGATACAGTTATTTGAGTTTTGTATCTGATTGTATCGTTGATCGGTAACTTAGAAACCACTGTTTTCTAGTACCGATGTAGTACCTTCGAGTTACGTAAAATTAGTTACCAATCCGATACAATCAGATACAAATCTCAAATAACGGTATGCGCGTCACCGGTTAAAATACCGTCGCTATATGCTGGCATTCAAATAAACTTTTACGTCTCATAAACGTTTGTACTTTAGACCGGTAGATGAAAAGTCACCGAAAAGAATTCCTCGGTCCAACTCGTTTGTAAATTTGTCGACTCGGAGCGCGGATACCGTTTCGTAATTCGTGCGTACGGTTTCGGAATAAATCTCCTAATTGCCACGGGCGGGCAACAATGAGCGGTGGGCGGACAGTCGGTGGCTAATTCACGATAATCCCGGGTTTAACGCGACCGTGAATAGCGCCGCGGTGGACCGCATCGAAACGTGAATGGCGAGCATCACTTAACAAGACGCTCATTTCTTTAATAAAGAGCCCGGGTCGCGAGGCAGCCAGCCGCGAGGATAGTACAATGCTAATTTGACCAGTAGTTAAAATCATGTACACACTTTAATATGACCGTCTATACAGGGTTATTTGTAAAACATTAATAATCTCGCAGGACTATATTCCTGCTTTGATAATGAGTCGAAAATGTTTAGGCTATTATGATCTAATATCAATAGTTAAGGAGATATGCGACATCAAAGTTTGCATTTTTTTTTCAATATTTCTGTTTTATTTTTTGTAAAACGTTGGACTATCATTACAGTAACTTATATCGAATATGAAAAATGCATTCCCTTTAATACAAGCCAAATAAAAAAATTAAAAACCTTCGAATTCCAATTAGAAAACATTCCAATTGGAATTTTTAAGGGTTTTTATCATTTTATTTAACTTGTATTGAAACGAATGAATTTTTCGTAATCGATACAAGTAACTGCAATGATAGTCCAACGTTTTACAAAAAATAAATCAGAAATATTGAAAAAAAAATGCAAACTTTGATGTCGCATATCTCCATAATTATTGATGTTAGGTCATAATAGCTTGAACATTTTCGACTCATAATCAAGGCAGAAATATTGCCCTGCGAGTTTATTAATGTTTTACAAATAACCCTATAAACTATGCACATGATGTCCGGCGAGATGTACCATTCTAGGTATAGAGTTAAGGGCTTACTAGGGTAGTAATGAAAACTATCTGAAACCAAATTTATTAATCAATTACAAAAGACACACGGAAAAATCAAATCAACGAAAAAATATAATTTTAAAATCCCAAAATGCAATACAAAAAAATATCAACAAGTTTTCATATACTCGGGCATGGAATTTTTGAACAATCTTCCAATCGAAATGAGAAAGATACAGGATACAGAAAAATTGAAGAACAAATTGAGAGAATATCTCAATGAACTGAACTAGACACCATTACCTTCAAATTCAAAGACGTTCACTCAACTACTTCATCCTAGATATATAATATAATGTAAAATATTTAAATGTAAATAATTATATATAGAAATTCAAAGTACCTCGTACGAACACAAGAGCAATGGTCTTAAATGGAGAGGTACTATGAATAACACAATTGTGTAATAAATATTATTGTATTTTTTTATATTGTAATAAATTTAAAAAAAAATATTAAATAGGTCCACATTCATACAATCTTGAGATATACAGGGTTATTTGGAAAACATTAATAACCTCGCAGGACTATATTCCTGCCATGATTATGAGTCGAAAATGTTCAAGCTATTATGACTTTATATCAATAGTTCAGGAGGTATGCGACATCAATTTTTTTTTTTCAATATTTCTGACTTATTTTTTGTAAAACGTTGGACTATCATTGCAGTTACTTATATCAAGTATGAAAAATTCATTCCCTTTAATACAAGTCAAATAAAAACCTTCAAATCCCAATTGGAAAACATTCCAATTGGAATTTTTCAGGGTTTTAATCATTTTATTTAACTTGTATTGAAATGAATGAATTTTTCGTAATTGATATTAGTTACTGTGATGATAGTCCAACGATTTACAAAAAATAAATCAGAAATATTGAAAAAAAATGCAAACTTTGATGTCGCATATCTCCTTAACTATTGATATTAGGTCATAATACCTTAAACATTTTCGACTCAAAATCATGGCAGGAATATATTCCTGCGAGATTATTAATGTTTTACAAAAAACCCTGTATAATAAAGAATTTTGAAAAAAGCCCAGCTTTCCCATATTAATTTTTTAATTAAAAAAAATATATTGATTGTATTTTCATACTGTGTATGAGTATCGATACTGGGCTCAGTAAATAAGTAGGTACTTAGCGTGATCAGAAGGGATTGTGACGTATGACTACCTTTTACTGTTCGGTGGTGCTTTCGCCTCAGTGCGTTTCAACGTACCGAATTATCTCGTCAGGAATGCTTAATTGAAGGTCCATGAATTTGTTCAAATACTTTAAAATTAAAAAAGTAAATTTAAAAATTTATTACATGCTTTTATACGCTTTGTTTGCATACATTAATAATCAATTTTTTAACATCACCTATGCAGTATACAAAAATTAAACACGTTGTGCGTCAACACTCTTTGAATCCGTAGCATAACTGTGTTGAACGTGCTTTTTTTCGAAACGTTTTTGTCTTTTGTTTCCCACGTGGGGGATATGCTCAAGCCAACTAAGCTCAATTCTCTAAGTAAAAACCACAAAGAAAATCTTTTGATTTTTATGGCTAATTATTTAAAAAAATGATTTTTTTTTTGTAAAATTTTGTTTATAATTTGTATACTAGGTACGTATGTAATACAAAAATTAATCAAATACATAATATAATAAAATACAAAATGAATATAAAAAAATAAAATATAAAAAAATTGTATGAAAGATTTGTAAAAATGATACTTGCAGTTGCTTCTTTCATTCTCTCAATAATAATATTAGGTAAGGTTTACTGAATTGAATTTAAAAAGAAACAAAGAATCTAAAAAAATATACCTTTACACATGATTTTCAAATCTTCTGTGTGTAGTTTTCTGGGATATTCTGCCGTGAACATGTGACCTCTCGGGCCGACGTTTCGGATCCCATTGCAGGGTCCATCATCAGGGCTGATGTTGGACCGTGCAATGGGATCCGAAACTTTGGCAAGAGAAGTCACATACGCACGGCGGAATATGTCAGAAAACTACTTACGCAAAATTCTGAACGGCCGTGAAAACCTGAGAATATTTTCATTTTACAAATATTTCAAAAATACGTTCACTTCTTCATTAACTAGACCAATTCCTGTGCTCAAGCAGACAGTCTCTCGTTATATCCAAGTCATTTGTTATATCCAAAAGTGGAATCTAAACAATGACAATTTTATTTAAATAAATAAAGATTCTTGAAATTATTGGCTACCCCTGCACGCTCGTCACCGAATATATTGCCCCAAAGTGACAACGATAGCATAACCGTTGTGTATAATTTAACCACCCTGTGCCGAGGTAGCCAATCGCTGAGCATTTATCAGCAAGGATAATCCGACTCGAATTTCATCAACACCAAATTAAAGGCGACTGATTTATGGCACACCCTGTATTCTTGACTGAGTCGCTCGAGAAGCGCTTCTCAAACGGGGTTCGACCTGTTTTCTAAATGCATATGAAATGTTTTAATATCATTTGATTTTTAGGAGAATATTTACCGAATTCTTGGATTCAGCAAAGAAATGTCATTTTACTCCCTTTATATTAACTCGTGGCGTCTGTCTGTCTGATTGACGCAAAAACTTTGGATCGATTTTTAACCCTTCTCCCGTGATCCAATCGAGCTGAAACTTTGCAAGCAGACTTGTGGCGATGATCAAAAAGATCTATCAAATTTTATTTAAAAAAATAATAATTACAGTACAATTTTGGATTTTTAGAAATTTTTAATGGTTTTTCATACAACTTACTCAGTTGTATGAAGAGACTGCGACGCATCTGGTAGACCTGATTATAGTATAATTTTGGATTTTTGGAAAAAATTTATTACTCTTCGTAGCGTCGCCCGACCGAAGCCCAACGCGTAGGTCAAGCGCCAAACCAGTTTCCACTAGTAAATGAGAAAGGGAGTATACTAAAAACTTGGTTTTTATTGGTTACTTTTTTAAAGAAATATTTTATGTTGTATGAAAATTGTTCACAGATTATATTTTCTTCACAGTCGTTTAGTTCAAGACTGAGCATCGTAGTGATGATAAGATTCTACATTCTATTTAATGCCATCCATACAAATTTTGCTCAATTTAACTCGAGGATCCTAAGGAAAATATAGTTATCTCACTCTCCTAAATCTCCGATACAAACCTCACCCTCCTCTTGAGGTTTGGAAGTTATTTTCCATTTGTGTATTAAGATGGCTCAGATCAGAAGCTTGTGCAATGATAATCCGTCCCCAAGTCAGCTAATATTTGTATATCTATTTATTCACCTTGGTTTAGCCGATAGGAAGACGAAGTTATTCAAACAGTGGCACGAGCGAAATGAAAGCAACGGTATTTATATGAGAAGCACTATTATATTTATATGAGAAGCACTAACTTTCGTGAATGAATGAAAATACGGTGGTCGGAGTGAAACGACTTTTGACAGGTTCGGGCGTGGTAGAAGAGTGACATCACGCCTAGTTGTTCTTACATATCCGCTATCGCCGCTAGATACCACTATATATGTAGACATCATATATAATTAATCTTTAGGGCCTACTCTCTCATCATCCCCTAGAACGGTGTGCTTTGGCGTAGTTATATTTAAGAAGCTTATTTCTCGTGCAATTTTTAAGATCAACCCGCAAAATGATTTCCATTACGCCATACAAATTTTTAATTATTCCGTCAGCTATAACGATTTGTTCCATTTTTTTAAATTTAAGAAAATACAGCATTTAAATCTAGCAAACACTGTCGGAGAAAGTCTATTTTACAAAATAATTTGTGGTTTTTTCTTTTTTTTTAATTTTTCAGTAAAATACAAGGGAATGTGAAATTATTATATTATAATGGGTTTGCGGCGCCGGCGGAATGAGTCGAAGTGGAACACTAAAAACAATTAAACTTATATTTTTTCACAAGTCACTGGATACAAAATAATCTGGAACCCTATTATTTAATTCGCACTGATTGTTACTCGGTGGAATATTTCTCGAGAATTTTCTACTTGTCACCTCATTCGCGTAGTATGTGGCATCGTCACTGTCGTTTTCATTGGTCTATTCTCGTTTGTCAAAACAAACTTGTTAGTCACTAAGTGTATAGAATCCTCAGTCGTGCTTTCCACCGAATTCCAGTTTATTCTAAAATTTTCGTATATTCGTTAACTTCGATTATGTGCTGTTCTTATAGTTCTAGAATATTCTAGGAATATGTATATGAATTCCAAACCTCTGGAGAATATAATACAAGATTTTATTTTATAAATGCGAATAATAAAAATAATTTGATAGTCGACTATTATAATATCGTATCTGATTCACAGTCTGTGATTTCGTCAACATAAGGCCCCATTCTCAATTTCCGCTCGAAAGAGCTTTAATTCGTTTTAAATAATAACTTTAAAATTATCCAAAATCTTCTTTATACGTTCGTATGTCATCCGTCGCGCATTGTCCTCTATTATCTGCCTACCCTCATTGTCATGTTAATCGTGTTGATCGTAAACTTCCATCACGGTGACGTCACAAAACTTTCGGCCGGATAAAGACCTACAGATGTCGTTTGATATCCATTGTGTATCGGATTCAATTAGTGTCAGCCGGAATAACCGGGGAATGACTAACTTATTGCCGCTTGTGTATGGAAGATCACGGCTTAGGTCGGATTTATGGGGCCAGCCTTGCTTACCTGGTCCTGACCTAACTTGGACCGGACTACCGACTTCTTTTCTTAAATTTAGCCAGTTTATTTGCATGTCGTGAAGTCGTGAAGTGTGACTTTAAATTTGGGCAGCTCTGTAGCGATTTTCAAATATTTTATATTTTTTGCTTATATATATTTTCTGACATATCTGCCGACTGTAATTCCATGTAACGAATCGTTTCGTTATATAAACTGCCTGTATTGTGATGTTCTTTTACTGTTCTTCTTTTATTTTTTTAAAAAAATAGAGATGCGAACACGGAATACGTGTCAAATCAATATTCTTACTATTTTCAAACTAAGGTAAACGCTTGTGTTATGAAAATAGGACTAATTTGCTAGTCTGGGCTGAGATTCGAACCCGCGACCTTTGAATCACGAGGCGAGTGTCCTAACCACAAGACCAACAAGCTACTCTAGTTATCCTGATTGTCCTGAAGTAAATTCATGAATATATATTATATAATAATGTGCTATCATGCAAAATTTAATTTTTCTTTGCTTGTCTGAAAATACAAATAATTCTATATTTATGTTTTTTGGGTACGTGTCTGTATCCTTTAAAGTACACATTATAATTAAATAATGAATTCACTGAAAAAATAAAGTAAAAAGAAAGATAATGTTGGTTAACAGAATATAAAAAATATATAATACCGTACAAAATTATATATATAGTAAATAGAAAAATACAATACACAAAATTCCACAAAAATTTTGGAATTATCAAGTTTTGTAGTACAAGCAAGATCAGACAGTAGATCCCAATAATCATTACACTGCGAAATATTGTGAAACTACATGTAGGAAAAAGAATAATGTACCTACTGATTTATAGATTTTATGTATCCATCCCTTTAAAATCATCTTATCTATAAATTTTTAGGCTATTTTTCCAATAAAATTTCGAATCAGTGTTCCCCGATGACTTCATTATTTTTTTTTTGATATTGTATTTTTTTTATATATATTATATATACCCCACATATATAGGCATGAAATCCTATTATTATCCATATGTAGTAGACTGACAAAGAAGGCATTGCATTGTAAATAAAAAAAACATTTATGAAAAATAAATGTATTTTTGACAAAATACTTGAAGTATGGATAGATTCGTTTCATAAGTCAACAGATCTATAAATTATATATTTTTCAACGATCAGATACCCAATACAAGAAACATTAATCATCATTTAAGAGCATACGACAAAAGCAACGCTTCGTAAAGCTTCGAAATGAGAAAAATAGAAAACGCAAAATAAATCAAAATTGTCAAAATTTTAGGTAGCTTCTTCACACGTGCTCTAGGAAAAAACGTATAATCAAGATGTACCTATTGTATTTACTATTTACACCACATCTGTCTGCCCACTTCATCTTAAAGTTTATTTTCTATAGCTTATTGTTAAGTAATACTTTCTAATTCATTGACTGCAAGATAAAAAGTATTTTGATATAGACAACAGATACGAGAAGTTTGACGTTTTTGCCACCAACTTTGTAATATTCAAACATATTTTAAAATGTGTATTGAAAGATTGCTAGTTTTCGTCAGATTGGACTTAAATAAGTGGAATGTATTTCATTTGTTAATGGGGCTGGATAACTAACTGTTATGTTAATTATTATAATATTTTTCTTTTCTAAGCTCGTGCTTTTGCTTTCTACTTTATATAGGTACCTATATATTTTTTTTATATTTTGCTTTATACTTACTTTCTAGTTTATATTATATTTATCTTTTTCTATTGTGGTACTGCTATGTATTTGCTTTCTACTTTATATGATTATTTTTGCTTGTTTGTATTTCTTGGGCATTCACTATGCAATATTCATTCATTTTATGTACACTTGTTTAATGCACTTTACCTTATTTTTTGTAAAAGCCCTGAAGGGCGTTAATAAATAAATAAAAAATAAATTATGGTAAATATTGTGAATTCGTAAAAACAATTTTTTTGAGAGGTTATAAATATTAAATATGAAATTATCGGATCTATTGCCATTGGTTAGCGGTATCATACCAATCATATATTGACTAATATTAATAATAATATTTAAACTTTTCACTAAGTCATTGGACACCATCTTACCTGGAGCACTATTCTAGTGAAATACGTCATGCCTATCGCTCTGATTCGCTATAAAAATATTCCTCACGCAGGTAGGTACTCCATACTTTGTTTTCTGGCTAACTATATTCTTACGGATTACCTACTCACTATATCTATATATTCTGGCTATTAAATTATATTACCTGCACGCATTGCAATATGTATGATTTTTTTTCTATTGAAATCTCTGGTATATTTTTGTGTATTCTATTTATTGGTGTCTAGCAGTTTACATATTTTTCTAAAATATCTAGAGTGTTGAGTAATCATCGATTATGTGCAGTTCCTTTTGTTTCCAGCATTTCGTGAATGATTAAGGAAATGGAAGATCAGAAATATTATTCAAGAATTGAGAAAGCAATTAACATTAAACGCTAACCCTCACCACGATCAGATACGACAAGTGTTTGAGGATGGCCCTGTTAAAAGCCGCAACAACCGTAGAACTTGTATGAGAAGATGTTTGAATGTGGCCGAAGCAAAAGTAGAAGAGTGTGGCGTTCAATCCTCTCTGCCTACCCCTGCGGTGAAACGGCGTGATGGTTAGTTAGTTAGTTAGTTAGCTAACTCTCATAGGTTTTCGCAGCCATCAGATGGTAATTGAAGTATTCTACGTAGGTCAGACATTCTCGTAACCGATTTTTGTCAAGGTGTATTGTACACCTTGACAAAAATCGGTTAACATTTTTATTGTATTATTTTGCAGATTATTTTTCAAATTCACGAGTATCTTCACACAAGGGTTCAGTAGTATTCATCTCCTTACAGACTGGTATTTTTACAAATAATACGAGTTGAGATAGTCGGGTGGAATGAACTCGATTTTTTCATGTATATTCTTAGAATTGGAAGATTTTATTTACTGACTTGTGCTATTAGTATGAAATAAACTATTTTGAATGGGAGCTGCCTATTGTTGGGGCACCATTAAGGCGGCCGAATACAGGCAATAACTGGTGCGGTACACCCATTCATTTGGCAACTCTTGGGTTCGACTATACAAGCTGCTGGACATCATTTATATCTTAGTGCCTATTTAATAACATGAAAGTCATGTCGCTTCTGTGAAAAATTTGCTTCTGGAGTTTATGGACAGTTACTATATCAAGTGACATTTGAAGAAATCAATAATCAATTTGGATATTGAATGCCTTGCATTTGTTATATACCCGTCTGACTGGGCACTGCTCTTCATACAATAAATAATGAATAAGTACTTTTGACTACCATTGATAGATATAGGTAATAGTATATTTTTTGAATTTGACGACTATGAAAATGTATTTATGTGTTCATTAGATTAAGAAACGTTTTAAAAATTAATAATTTTAAAAAATGGCATATAATGCAATGGTACAATCCTTGCTGCAGTATGGTATTATTGGATGGGGAGGGTCATACTCGATTTCAATGAATCCGATACGAATAATCCAAAGACTAATTATTAAAATAATATTTAAGAAACCCCAAAGATTCAGAGCAAAAACTTTATTTAACATTTTAAAAGTTAATACAGTTGACATAATTTGTAAGAAATATTCGATATTATAAATATTTAAACAAAAGAAAACTAATAATTTATAAACGTGTCACTCGAGCAGATATGAAAATAATATAAAAATTCCTAAATTCAGTACCACATATTTTCAAAACGGTTTTCTGTATAGACTATAACTAAACGTTAATAATTTACCCGTTGAATTAAAAACTATTGATAATTACAATAAATTCAGATTCAAGTTAAAGTCCCACTTCAAGAATATGCAATAAATATTGCCACCTCTTTTATATACCTACCTATAATTTTAATCTTTCATATTTCTATAATTCTCATTGTCTGTTAACATAGATTATACTACCAATGTCTTACACAATTTACCTACTTAAAAATTTAACAGGAATTCTTTTGTGATACAAAATTCTTGTTGTATTGATATAAATTTTTCCTTTGTAAGTGATTATCCCTCACCACACACAAGAACTTTGATTCTTTTTGGTGAGGTATGACATATATAATAATTTGATTATTAAGATCGGTAAGTTATTATTGCTGTAAAAAAATCATATGTATTTATCTATAAAAAAAATGATAATTATTATTATAAATAATTCAGAGAATAATCAAAAATGATGGTTGGATATAGAATTAGATGCTCAATGACACATTTGTAAATATTGATGGACTTTCTCTTTATAATAAATTAATGTTTCTCTTTTTACACAAATTAATGCAACTATCGACAGTCCTCAACTATTAGAACGTATCTGCTTGCGTGTTCCATCGCGCTGTAACTAGTCTTAATTCCCCACTGCAAAGGCTTCCTAGACTAGCGAAAAAACACGAGCAACTTGAAGTTTTTGCCATCAGCTTTATAATATTTAAACATATTTTAAAAGGTGTATTGAAAGATTACTAGACTTAAATAAGTGGATTGTATTTCAGTTGTTGATGGGTGAGATAACAAACTGTTATCATTTTTTTGGCATATTTTATTGTATTATTCTTTCTTTAAGCTTTTGTTTTTGCTATTTGGCTTATTTTATTGTATTATTCTTTCTTTAAGCTTTTGTTTTTGCTATATACTTGCTTTTTACTTTATGTTATATTTATCTTTAAGTGTTCGGCTACTGCTATCTTTTTGCTTTCCACATTATATTATTATATTTTCTGGTTTGTATTTCATAGGCAATCACTATGTATTTATAAAAGTATTCATTCATTTAATCTACTTTACCTTATTGTGTGTAAAAGCTCTGAAGGGCGTAATAAATAAATAAAAATGATAAAAATATTGCTTTTACGTGTACCGGATATTTAAAAGTTATGTCATTTTTAACATTTCTAACTACATTTGTTAAAAAGCATTTGATTACGAGTAGCATTGAATTTTATGTAGGTAGTTACCAGGGAGGCGCGTGCATTCGGTACGTACATTAGAGTTGTATGCAAGCAAATATTTTCAATAAATTACAAGTAGGTGTATATGTATGTACCTATTGTTTTAGCAGATACCCGTCAAAAGAGCATTTGTTTTTCTTTTTTAACATTATTATTATTTTTCACCTCGTCATTATTAGCACCATCTGGTAGCGTTAGCGGACATTGTTTCATAGAGAAT
The DNA here is from genome assembly GCA_016648135.1 of Agrypnia vestita. NCBI lineage: Eukaryota > Metazoa > Arthropoda > Insecta > Trichoptera > Phryganeidae > Agrypnia > Agrypnia vestita. Next base: position 110,072 of record JADDOH010006631.1, on the reverse strand, counting down.
TATACAATTTTTTGCGCTTTTTTTACCTCATTATTATGTTATACTTCATCGTTATAAGCGACTAGGTAAGTGGTAGCGTTAGAGACGGACATTTTTACATAGAGAATTATGTATTTTTGCTTATTATGCCTTAATATTATTAACCCCAACTGGCAGCGTTAGTGACGGACATTGTTACATAGAGTACTATTTTTTTCCTTTTTATTCCTCAATATTATTTTATACCTCATCATTATTTATGCCGTCTAGTAGCGTTCGTGTTACATAGAGAATTATGTACTTTGACTGAAATCTGAAAATTATAATAAAATGTATTGTAATAGAAATATAATCTAAACACATAGGTACTAAATTTCCCTTTTTTTGCAAAACATATATTCACATACAACCTATATTTAATTACCTATACTGACTGCACACCGCTGACTAGATACGCATAAGTATTTTTTTTTCTTTGAAAAAAAAAAAACTTATGAATTATACATTAATTTAGTAATTCAACATTCGAGTGTATGCAGGCGGCGACCATTAATTTTCCTTTATTGCACTTTTTTCGATTTTTAGAGCGTTTGATAATGGATGACATTATTTACAGCGACTGATTTTATTGTCTGCGTGCGTTTCCAGCGCGCTTTGTGTCGCCATAGAGCGGCTGCCTTTGTACCGGCGATCTTATTATAGTCGCTGTTATTATTTAATGGAACAGGGAATCGGTGGAACTGTTAATAATTATTATTTGATATGCCTGTTACGAGTCTGCGAATAACTTGGTCCGCTGTCGCCGCGCCCTTTTGACAGCGCTTTGTGCTGTGCGGTGTGGTGGATGCGACTGTAGTTCGGCTCTGGATACGTAGAAAGCTTAATAATTACAGAGCTTTAACGATCTCTACTGGCAATAGAAAGTTCCGGATTCGAATTCGGGCGGTATCAGTGTGTTTTTCAATATCTGTGTTTTTTGCGTGGCGTACAGTAATATCCAAAAAATATATATTCTTACTCATCGGGGTGCAATATTTTAATATATACGCACGACGAGTTCGCAGTTTTTGCATTTCATATGATATAACGTCGAAACGTTCGGGTTTTTCATTAAACAAAATTGTTTTACGCATCTTCATATAGAAATGAGTATGAAAGTTTATTAATATTGTACCTATCGCAGTTAACAAAATGTTAATTTCAAAGTTGATGTACTTGCCGAGGGAAAAAATAAAATTGATTAAAGAAAATATGTGCATCGATGCGATGTTTCCTTTCAATTAATTTAATTGTTTAAGTGACTAGAATAATACAATGCTTGTGTTATTCTAGTCACTTATTTATACACATTAAATTATATCTAATCTAAATGTATTTAAAAATGATCAGTACACCTCGTTTCTTTAAAAAAAATATGATATGAGTTTTTTTAAGCTGGAACAAGAAAAACGAAGCATTACTCCATGCGTTTTAAGAGCAATCATAATATATTATGGATATAGCTCTTTCCCTTCCAAAATCGCATGTACAAATAATTATTAAAAGCAAAAACAGCAATATACTCGTACCTACTATGAAAATACAAATATATACAAATGATTATTGAAAGCAAAAACAGCAATATACTCGTACCTACTATGAAAATACAAATATATACAAATGATTATTGAAAGCAAAAACAGCAATATACTCGTACCTACTATGAAAATACAAATATATACAAATGATTATTGAAAGCAAAAACAGCAATATACTCGTACTATAAAAAAGCAACTTGTGCAATAAGCGACCATCTTGTCACGTGACAAAATATATAAAATAGCAATATCCATATATAAAAGTTATTTTTTTATTTGTGCATGTTCAAAAAACAAAAAATGATGGTAGCAATTGTTTTTAAAAACTTATTTCGAATAAGATCTAGGTTTCATAGATTTCAAAGTAATTTTCTAGAGTAGTGAAAGGTTTTTTGTATTAATCTCAGAAACAACTCAGTGAGATATTGCCGACTGCATTTTTATATCTTTCAAATAATTGATGTATAAACAAGTATTCATATTTTATATAGAGATACTATATCAAAAATGTTTAATATGTTTCGAAGATGATTTATATATAATCATATCAAAAATTATTTCAATTTTATTCAAGTTTCTTTTCACTACGCGACAAATGAGAAAATAATGGTAAATCAAAAATTTTATGATGTTGTCATAAATAAATGTATAAAATATTTAAAAATACAGAAGTACCTACATTGAATTTTCTAATTGCTAACATATTTGCTTAATCTTTGTTAAGTATGTAGGTATATTGAATTTATTATAGTTTTTCAATATAAATGTACTTTTATGTATATACATGTCTTTGTGTGTGTGTATATATACATATTTAAATATACTGTTTTATCTACAAATAGTGATATCATGTTGTAAAAAGTATATTATCGTTGAACTAAATAAATAAATGTAAGTACACCGTGTACTGAAACTAGTGTTACCTCAAATACGATAAATTTCTATGTTGTTATTTTCAAATACATACATATATATTTTCTTTTGTTCCCGCGAAATCTTAAAAACGTCAAACATCATTCTCACAATAATAATTATGATACCTATATATGTTGTTACTCAAAAAGCTACTGCGGTCCTTCAAAAAAAATCTAACAATATACCACATTAGTGTTATTGAAAACCCTTAATAAATTCCAAATTTAAATTTGAATCATCCCTAAATGGTTGCCGTATGACAATGGCGTCCGTGGGGTTAATAGCGCTTTTAATGTTATTTATTTATTTTTACAATATTCCTGTGTACTCTGTCGGCTATGATTTAGTATTCAGAACACGCTGAAGGGTCGTTTAATTGCCAATAAATAAAAATTAAATTCTATACCTAATTTCCCCCAATATAACAATCACTTAAAGGTACTGAGATCAAGTAGCTACCAGCGTTTCAAAAACTTTGAATCAGGTTTGAGAAGTTTTTTTTGTAACTTTTTTTCGAAAACGTAAAATATAAACTAATAGTATTTCAATTTATTATTAATATATAAACTAATAGCTGATATTAAATATTAATTAACCAAATATTATATGATGAAGGTCAATCGTCAAATTTATATATTTAAAGATAGATTTCTTTTGAGATTAATCGGTGTTATTTTTGGACAATATTTGCGTTGATAAGTAGGTATATAATTCCTAGGAAAGAGTATTATTTTTTATAATGCATAGACGCAAAGATTTTTATAATGCATAGTTTTTTTACTATTCGTACTAATAATGCATAGACTTGCATAAGGAAAACTTGTCATATCAATATTATTACTATTTCAAAATTACGCTAAATGCTTGCGCTATGAAAAATAATATTGACTCGATGGTTTCCTGATCCTGAAACTAATTTCGAACCCCCGCGCTATAGGCGTGAAACAACAAGATTTGCTTGGACTCTGTTCACTGAAACAACAAACACATCAGTAATTAATGTACTGAAAATTACTGAAATTACCGTGTTTAAAAAAAATCAATATACCTATTTTATTATTAATTCAAAACATTGTATTTAACCGTAATTCGTGTAACCCCGCTGCAGTAACGATAAAGCTATTATTTATGAAAAAGAAGTATTTAAAAATATCAAAATACATCATTCTATATGTAACAATGTCCGTCACTCACTCTACCAAATGACCCAAATACCTAATGGTGATGTAAGATAGTTATGAGGCATAAAAAAAAGAAAAATGCGAAATTCATGGGACTCTCTGCAATTGGTAATTATCTTCTTCTTCTTTTATCTTCTTCTTCTACCGTTAGACGGATGTCCACCGGTCTCGCTCACATCTCGCTGTCCGATCGGCATGACGGTGATTAGGGAGTAATAATAGAGGCAAAAATACATACAAATACCTGCATCTATCATTGCGCTCAGGTTCTGAATCACTCCCCGTATCGAGACCATAATCATAGAACACCACTGTGTGTGTGTTAGTTTAAAGGACGTTGGTCATAGTGTTGGCTATCACTTTATCTACTGTAGCCCGGAATACCTCTATAGCAATCTGATCATGTTCTCCTTCTCACATGGCCCCGACTTCCGGCAATCTTTCCCTGCATTGTTAGGTGTAATAATAGTAATAATAAGAGGAGGTTCTATATGTCTCATAGCATGTCCGAGATATTCCAGTTTTGAGATTTTTATTCATCCAAACCAATACATCTTCATTCGTAATTCGGTCCGTCCAGCTAATTTTGAGTAATCTTCTATAGATCCACATCTCAAATGCCTCAAGCCGTCTTACCAATTCTTATATTTAATGTCAAGAACACGTAGCTTGATGGTTAGTCACATTCGTATTCCGACGTTGAAATCACGAACATCTTTTTCATGCGGATAAATGATATACGAGCTTTCTCTATGCGCCATTTGATTTCAACAGATGGATTCCATGTTTTATTTACATTGCATCCCGAGTATAAAATATTTTGCACCTTCTCTAGCTTTGGTCTAGCAATATAAAGACTTTTATTGTAAACTGCGTTATGTTTGCTGATGGCAATTATGATATCCTTCTACTGCCTAGAAGGATCTCCTGTCAGGAATTCTTGGATCTTGAATAATACGCCAGAATATTATTACTGGTATTACGTTACGAACAGTGGTTATGATGGTGGATAGCCCTTGATGTCACATCGAAAATATGCGAGTTTGGTGGGGGTGGCTGTGCGTGGGTGGGAGTGGGTGACGAAAATGTGCTTTCTAGCACATTGTTTTGTTATGGGAAGGCCGCAAGTACTTCAGATTGTTTCAAAATAGGCGCGCCGACTGTCGGTGAGTCTAGAAGGTTTCTGAAAAACCTGCTCTAGAAAGTTCTGGAAGGAGAAGGTTCTAGAAAAATCCCGAAAGTTTTATAAGGTTCTAAACTGAGTGGCGGAATGTGTCGGTGTGTACATTCGATAAATTTCTTGAAAGTTCTGGAAGGAAAATATTCTAGAAGGTTCGCGAAAGTTCTATGACGATCCAAACGGTGTACTAAATATTTACGCGTGCGAAGCCGCGCGGGCATAGCTAGTAATAATGAAAATAAAACTTTTATTACCAATTTTAGATTGCCTTTTCAATAACAAATATCTCATCATACCATTACATCAGTCACTTAATTTCGATCACAGTTTTCAACCCTCGTTCAAACGCGAATCGTCAATCATCTACATATGCTTCATTTTCGCCGCTTAACCTTCCAGTTAGCTGTGCATTACTTCCACCCCACGGACTACACTACCCCTGCGACGTGCGCACATCCCGGGAAGATCGAAAACACCCTCCGCATTATCCGGGCCGAGTCAAATGTACCGGGGATGAGCAAATTCGATTTTAAATAGCCTTTATAGACTGCGCGCATTATCCGGCTCGCGGATGACAGCTATTTAATACGGGGTGCTCGAATGGCAGCCGCTTCTTTGTGTGGAAAAAAGAAGAGAAATGGTGTTTCGTAAATCATTGTCGAACAAGCGAACAGCCTGCCATTTTGTTTTGGAAGCTTCGCGCACCTTTGATGATTTGGCGGGGAAATATTTGCGGCGGCAGAAAATTTTAACCGCCATGTATATAATAAATATATATGGCGGTTAAATATAGTCGTATAGAAAATTTGCATTGCTTTATTAAATTAAATGAAAATTAACACACTTTGTTAAAGTTAGCACCGTCATAAAATCAAGCTGAAAATTATCAGATGTCTTTAGCATAGTCCCTTCAAATAATTTGTAACATTTTTTTAATTTATATAATTAATAATATATATAATATTTTATTACAAAGATACCTTGAAAATATTTACAATTTTTTTTTGTATGTATATACCTCACCAAAAAGAATTGCGATTCTTGTGTGTGGTGAGGGATAACCACTTACAATCATTTAGGTAGGTAATCTAATTTATTAGACAATGTGGATATGTATATTATTTATCTAATATATCAAAAATCTTAATTAATAATATAATGCAGTCAAGTAAATAATAATATAGAATAAGTGGTCAAAAGAGGTCAAACTCAATCACAAAAGTCAATTCTACAATAAATGAGACACACATAGAACTTTGAAAATTTGATTTTTGAATGTTCCTACCATGGAATTGGTGAACGTTTCATTATGAGGAGTGATCACTTAAGCCAGCTTATAGTCGTAAGCCTGTGCAATCCTATAAAAAGACTTCCGAAAATGATCCGCATATAAATAGTTTCGTCTCTGGGAGACTTATAATTTATCGTAATTAATTAATCATCTCTCTGGGGACAAAATCCAGTAACTGTGTTCTCAGAATATACCTATATATAAAAATATTTATTTTCACATCAACTAGATATCGATGACAATGCATTTTTTGGGATCACACATACACACACGCACACAAAAAATTCAAATGCATCTCATATGTTCGGGCTTTCTACAATTCTAAAATAATTTTAATCATGGACGCTTTAGAATTTAATTCTTTATTTAAAATTGCTACAAAACAAAACCATACTACAAGGTCGGAAAATCAACCTCAATGTGGCAAAATTGGATAACGCGCCATTCCCGAATAGAGTGGAGATCCATTGGTTCGAATCCCAGTAGCAGCTATAATATTTTTTCGTTGATTTTAGTTTTCTGTATGTCTTTTCTAATTGATTAACAAATTCGTTTACAGTTAAAAAATTGTTGAATATTGCTTGATTACAATAATCGTATAATAATAAGATAGTAAGCTACTTATTCTACCCCTCATCTCCAGGTCGAAATGTATACTCAAAAATCTAAGGACTATATTTTTAAAATGATGTTAATTTAAGACGAAATAAATAACAATTAATGATATAATTTTTGAAGCCCCTCGTTGCGCACCCCTGGAGGTCGTTCAAGGGTTTGCCTATTAAAACGGGTGCCGATTATTTATCCGCAACAAAAGCGTTTAAACGGAATATGTACGTTAAATAATTGACTTAGGGGTCCTTAGACGCGCACTGCGGAGTCATTTACCCAGTCTCCCTATCCTCTGTAGCTTTTGTGTGTATCGGGTATTGTGAAAATGTTTCGAAAAAAAATGTGGCTTTATTTTTAATTTACTTAAAATTAATAGCAGAAGGCATATTCGAAGAAATTTTTCGATGAACAAACCCGGCTGGATGAAGAGAAATACGCAAAATTACATTCTTTGTTGGTAATTTTCTTGATGTCTCCTAAAATACATTTCAAAATTAAACTTTTGCTTATTTAATTTTTTCGTCATCTTCTTCTTTAATCCTACATATACCAAAATTCATCTCAACATATTTACAAACAGGTATAGTATCAAGCGGGCTATAAATAATGTATTTAATATAATTGATAAAAATAAACTTTGTTTTCACCAGTTTTTTATTGAAAAATGTCAACATGTTTCAGAGCCCATGGCCCTTTCATCAGGATACAATTGTATACTAAAAAATTCAATTCAGAAATCGAAGTATAGACAACCAAAATATTTGAAAAAATTACGTATGGAAAATGAATAATAATGAAGTACCTACTTAACATGAAAATAAATTTAAAAGATAACTATTTGTAAAAAGGACCTGGTTATTTATAATATTCAATTTACTATTAACACTTTATCTTATTTCCAAAATTTCTAATTTATCAAACTGTGATTCTGTATAATTTGTATGTAAAATTTGTAAACCCTTATTAATATCAAAAGAGTGACCCGTAGCCAAAATATAGTGCTGTTGTCAGTATAACTAATAATAAATTTCAAGGGATTTTTACAGCGCGCAACTTTTTGGTTCAACATCTCGTTACAATATCGAAAAAATTATTACTTTACACTCGTTTATCTGCATAAAATAACATATTGATATTAGTACATTGTTGCTTGAACATTTTCGACTTATATTTTCGGTGGAAATTTACCTATTAACTATTTTGGACTAGCTCTATTACACCCTGTATATGTATATCTCACCACACACAAGAAGCTTAATTCTTTTTGGTGAGGAATAACATATAAAAATAATTTGATTGTTAATATTTGCTAATATTAAATAAATAAATTTTTTAAAAATTAATATTTTAACAGGCCATGAGGCCTAATTACTGAAGCGAAACACATCACAAAAACACCCAGGTATAAATAAATCACATTTGTTTATTGAGACCTCACCGGGAATCGAACCCGGGGCCTTCGGTTATCTACATAATATATTTACATATGTACATTCTATTGGAAAGACAGAAAATGCATTATAATTTTAAAAATATTGATTATATTATTTGTATAAATCTACTTATATTATTTGGTAAATTACACCTACATGTTTCAGAAACACCTTTCCATCGTCAGGGTGTTATATATATGTCAAAATATCAAAATGAATAATAATAAAATAAAAAAATATATATTTATATATAATTTTACTTATTTTAATACCATAACGACCAGAAAGACAAATGTATGTATTAATCTAGATTATGATTGGAGCAATCTATTTTATTCGTATTACTGTTTTTCTCACCAGCGCACTGCTCATAAAACTGTCGACATTAACAGAATCATTGGTTTGATTGTGCAGCGATTGTAACACAACATTAAATACGAGCGACACTTGAGTGAGACTGCCCCGACGTACTGCCCGGGGTCGTTACCTAATCTATTACAATTTAATATAGTCCACTTAGCACCCTCCCTGGAGGATAACATTAAATTTATCGCCATTACGTCTGTGTCTAAAAGTAACCCCTGCGCACTCGCTCACTGCTGTGCGTGGATCTAGTAATAATATTAGTCATGTATCTGTTCAGGTATTGTTAAACTAGTATTACACATACGACAAAAACTAGAATGTGGAAAAAATATTTTTTCCGTCATTTGAATTCTACGATAAACCTAGACGTATTATTACTGTTAACGCTTATTAGGCCAGTGCTCACGTACGCAGCTAAGACGTGGGTACTAACTAAGTGGAATGAGCGAGCACTGGACGTTTTTGAAAGGAAAATTTTGAGGCGTATCTTCGGACCGGTTCTAGAAAATGGACTTTGGCGCAGACGTTACAACAATGAGCTCTATGCTCTATTTAAGGAGCCAAACGTCACAAAATTTATAAAACTGGGAAGACTTCGATGGCTGGGTCATGTGGAGAGAATGTCCGAGCATCAAGCACCAAACTCCCTGCTGAACTCAAGGCCAATAGGGCGAAGGAGCTTAGGAAGGCCGAAACTAAGATGGAGTGATAACGTCCTCAAAGATATCTCTGACTTAGAGCTTCGAAACTGGAGAGAGCTAGCACTAGACCGAGATGAGTGGAGGAAAATTATTGAGGAGGCCAAGACCCACCAAGGGTTGTAGTGCCAAGAATGATGATGATGATGATTATTACTGTAGCAAAACCCATTACAAAAACACTCACAGATGCATAAACCCATTAAAAAAATACTCACTAGATATATTGCGACCTCACCGGGAGGGTAGTGCTAGTGCTATGCCTATGGCATATATGGTCGATCCGTTCTTGTGCGGTATGCGCACAAGAACGGATCGACCATCATCAGGATGATGAATCTGTTCCTGGAAAAAAGGTGTTCCACGATGGTATCAACAGCAGACGCCTAGTATTCATCACCATCTTTGCAGTATCAACTCTAAACAAAACTCTTTCATCTACAGATGAAAGAGCAGATACAAAAGATCAGATCAATAATCTAGAACATGTGGAAGAATAATTGGTATTTTTAAATTCTTTATATTCGTTTCGCCGCCATACGTGTGTATGAAAATGACTTGGAAGTGAAAATTAACACACTTCACGTCATCCAATCGAACTAAAATTTTGCACGTAGACCCGACGTCAATGACCACGCATTTTGACAATTTTGTCGGTATGCACGGTTATTGTGGTTGTATTCGTTTTTGGTGAAAAAAACTCGTCGACCGAGAGCTCGATTCCAAAAATGTTAAGTTCTCCAGACGGGCACAGCCCGCCGACGTCTTTGGGAAATACATTCGGTGCGGGACGTCTCTCCTCCTAAGAATTGAGTCGATTTTCAGTTTTTTTCATTTTAATCCGAAAATCCACTTTGCAACGCTAGTAACTTTGCGAGTTTTCGTCCAATCTTGAAAATGAAAACTTTTCCCGAAACATTCCTTGGGAACTAATTTTTATTTTGTTTTTGGGACCTCCCCTCCTACCCACCTCCTGCAGGGCCCTTCTCAAAAACGAAATTTTATTTTCATTTTTAGACTGTTTTTCATTTGCAATTAAACATGGTGTTTAAAAAAAAAACGAAAATATGTATAGTGCAAAAGATGCAGAATTTGGCCGTCTTTCTTTTGTATGTTGGAATTTTGTATCCGTCTCTTTCTCACGGCGTGACAGAAATAAAACCCCTTTTTTGGACTTTTTTTACCCAGCGTGATTTTCTGCGAGTGTATTATTATTATGTAATGAAATTCAAAAACTGAGTATCATGTTTGAGTAATAGTTAGAGGTGCTATCTTTTGCCCATTTTTCGATTTTTTTTACCCCCTCCAGCTTTCTTGATATCCACCCAAAATCGAAATTTAGTGTTTTTTTAATAATTCGGTTTAAAAAAATCGTAGCGAGGTTTTACAACTTCCAACACATAGCGCGCGGTACTACGCATCTGGTCTACAGTAAAAAAAATCCAAGTTGCGTGTCCACGGAATGGCGTTCGTTTTAGAGCTTTTTTTGCCGATTTTTATATTGTTGACGCGTTGGCCAATTTTACCTATAAATATCGCAATCTATAGAGCTCGAGTGCCGCTATCGAATGTGCTGAAAATAAACTTTCTGAAGTGATGTACTTCAGAATTAAATTCTCTTTCATTCGGTTTTCACAGTTTCGGCCGCTGCCCCGCGTGGGATGACTCCACACATATAACTCTAAAATCATGTATTCTTTAATTTTTTAATACTATCATCAGGCTTTTTGTCGTAAACTTGTTTGTTTATTCCACAACTTTGGTCTACACTGTTTTTACTCAATATTTTGATTAGAAAATGTTGTGTGTGATCATAGCTTTACAGCATTTTGAATACTTTCATTGGGTTGTGTACCCATCACCCCTCAACAGCCGTACTGTCACACTACATTAGCCGCGAACTCTGCAACCACCCCCACCCCTTACCATCGCGTTATTATATTGCTCGCAGATACATTACACAATTGATCAGCTTAATGACTTGAGCGCAAAATTATTGTTACTTGGGACGGTAGATTTACAGATACGTGGCATTATTATCTACAGCTAATAGGATTAATGTATCCATTTTCGATATGCCGTCAATAATGATAATAAGACGAATTTGGTGTGTACAATAGTTAGGTCAGTGAATGGACACCCACGGCATTCTCAGGACCCTTTTATGAGCGAAAGCTCCCATATTGTTCCTACTTATACGTAGCTGGTTGACAATTTTATAAACCATCTCCCTGTCATGTCGTGAAAGGGCGATGCGACCAGGAGAGGCCTGCAATAGTCTATACACCATCCCTCCCCCACATAACACACTTTATTATAAATTATCAAACAAAAGGAAAAGCATAAAATAAAGGTAAAATAACAAATCAGTAAGATAACATAAAGCAAACATAGAAATAGAAAGTTCATTTAAAATACAACAATAGATCATGGTAAGAGAATACATATATAGAATTTGGGTGGAAAGAAGGACAGTAAGGGGACATCGGGGTAAAGGACACACTCTCTAATAGAGAAGGACAAAACAAGGATCGCACTAAATGGCGGAGAAATATTTAGGTAAAAAAATAAATATTTGAATGTATTTTTTGATGCCTCAATGCGGTTTAATCCCTTAAAATTCATGTTTTAATGCACTGACCGCACGCGCTCGACTACTATTCTGACTATTCCTCCATTACTATTCATCTTTCTCATCTGTCTTCACATGCAAGCAACCATTTATCCTTTTTTTTCAATACTCAGCAGAACTATATTTTACGAAAACCACAAAAATAAACATATGAATACAAAGAGTAGCTTGTTGGCGTAGTAGTCATGACACTCGCCTAGTGATCGCTGATTCGAGCGCATTCCAGGATACCAGCCAGTTAATCATATTTTCATAGCACAGGCGCTTAGCTTAGTTTGAAAATAGTAATAATATTGATGCGACACATCTTTTTTTTTAAATAATATAAAGAAAATCCTTTAAACGGACAAAAGACCTAATTCATTCTACAATATCGTCAAGGGATGTTTCCCAAAAATACCGTGCTTCTCAACTTTTTTGATTAAAAAAGATAATGTTATGAATAGCGTTTATTTACAAGTGTTCAATGACTCCTTTCACACCTGTCATGTCAAAAATAAATGCAATCCTTTTAAAAATAACTGTTATCCCATTCATCGCGAAACAAAACCACAATTTACAAAACAAAATAATCAACAAAACCTTTTCAAAAACCCTTTTTTGCTTCCGTTAGTTACCACACGTCAGTTATCTGGCTGCAGACCCAGGTAGATCCATTGGCGTAGCGAGAAATAGCAGAGACCTTGGATAGCTAAAAAAAATTAAGGAATTTTTGTATTCCCGCATAGTCTATACGGTGCATTTCGTGCTCATTTTCACAATTTATTATAAAACGCTGCATATTCACTTTTATATTTTATAATGTGATGTGACGTCTTCATTCATTCTTGAACATTTTGATATTTATGTGGTTTTTTTAACATTCTCTGGTAGATTATTCTATTCTTTTAGTTCTTTGTATATAAACAGTCTTGTGCAATTCTTTTCTTTCTACTCAAAATTCTCCATTTGTAAGCATTTTTTGTATTATGTCCAACTAATCCGAAAGAAAGATTCCGTACAACTCGTGCACGTGGCATATATAAGCAAAGACAGCAATATCCAAAAAATTTAAAAAATATTTTAAATTCAGTCACCGAGAATTACTAATTTAAAATATATCGAGTTCTAGATTTTATGTAGTTATCCCATCCAAAATCATATTTCCTATAAATTTAAAGACCATGTTTTCTATAAAATCTCGAATTCTGCACATTATTAGTAATTAATTAGTAATTCTCGATGACTGCATTTAAATTTTTGGATGTTACTGCCTTTGCTTTTATACCCCACATATCATTTCTGAACACCATTACATTGATTATTTTTTAAAGAAATTTATGGTTATTTTTCCAAGAATTTAATTAATTCTCCTAGGGGGTTTGCCTAGACTGGCGGGGTAATCGCAACGCCACTGGATAGGCACCCGACTGTGCTGACTTTACAGATTGAAAAATATGCAGATTTGTATTGTTGCCTTGGAAACATTCAGCGCATAGATTTGCACAGACAGGTCTAGCACAAGACCATCATCAATCGACAGGAGAAAGTTTTTTCTTTATTACAAGAAGAAGAATACTCTCATCAACTATTTTGTTGATGGTGAATTCGTAACTATGTACATTTTGTTCTCTTACTGTTTCTTAAGTATTTATAATAATTGTTATAAGAGTTACTTTTAAGGTGTTTTAAATTATGTTTAAGAAATGTGGATACATCTTAAAATGTTAAGGATATCTTGGACTGACATGACTAGTAATATTGAAGTTTTACGTAGAGCAATTACAAACAGACAGTTACTTAACACAGTAAAGCTCCGTGAAAAGTACTCCATCCTTCAGCTCGTCGTGAAGGGGAAGATTGAGGGTCGCAGAGGGGTTGGAAGGGGTCGAAGAGGCGGCATTCCTGGCTTCGAAACATCCGAGAATGGACCGGGATAAGAAGCGTGGAAGAGCTGTTCCTGCCTGCCTGCACTGCCCTGGACAGGGAAACTTTCTCCGAGATGATCGCCGACATCGGGGGGACCCGACAGGCCACATGAAGAAGAAGAAGAATTAGTAGTTAGTTGATTATATGTGTTTGATTGTATGCATATTGTTTGGTATTCGTATTAATTAAAATATTCATTAATTCGCAATAGGCGTTTGATATTCGCGAATTTTGGATCTCTGGCATTCACGTCACGACCTCCCATCTTTCTACGCCTCGCCTACACCTTATTATTAGAAATCTATCGCTCGATCAGTGAAGTGTCAATATTTTGCTGTACAACTGATTGTCAAACTCAACATTTCAATAGAATTTTGTCGTGCAGCTATCGCAACATTGTGTTCTGAGTGATCATCAGATTCAAATAAAGTGTTGTGAGTGTCGAATTGATGAACCGTTGGATTTTGTCTCAGATTCCGGAGGTAAGGAATATTCTCAGTAATGGTGAGTCGGGCATCTCATCTTGTTCCTTTTCATCCCTTAAATTTACAGTCCACGAATCGTCTTCGTTCCCATATTACTCTCCATCCCCTTTTCCGATTACTATCGATCCCCAGTTTTCTTTTTTCCATTTCCTTGGTCCCAGCGATTTGCGTCGAGAGTGTGTCTAGCAAGATGTTTTGTGGGTGTAGCGTGTTGTTATTTAATTAAAATTATTAAGTTTGTTAAAAAAATAATACTTGTCATTTTCACATGCTTCCGGAGTTCTCTCTTTGGTGAGAAATAAAAACATGTACATACAAAACACTCTTTCATTCTACAAACCTTCAAACGTTCCCACAATTTTGTAGGATGTACTCTTATAGGACTTATATAAGATTGATGTAAATAAAATTTTGTTAGGTTTTTTTTATATGTACATTTCAAAGATTTAAGGTTCATATTTCGTCGTTAAACATATTTGAGTATTGAAATAAAGCGGATATTTTATGTGAACTGTATGGTTCATAAAAAAACATATGGTTCAATACTTAATAATGTACATTTCGTTGTTTAGATTTAATTGATATCTATGTAATTACTCATTGAATTTTGTCAATAGAGAATTCTTCGCTATGTACTTAAGTATGAAATAGTATATTTCAAATTAATTTAGTGAAAATTCCGCAGGTCAGTAATTCATATATGCATTGTCCTTTCATCCATTTGTAATTCTCAGTTAAACCGGATCATCTGTAAGTTTATTATTACAAATCCCGTTTATGTTTAACTGTTACGGACAAATAGTGGGTTATGAACCAAACAAAGAGGTTTATCTTCAATAGATTAGAATTGGACGTTTGATGTGATTTTGTCATTGTTTGTGGGGGTTACCTAATCAATCTCATATTCCCACTTTACTGGGAAATAAGGTAACAATACGAGGTTATTAATCACTACCCGCTATAATTACTTGAATTTCAGTAGGGTGAGATCTATTATAAGACGAAGTTTGTGAAACAGGATATTTGGCAAAAACAATTCATATATTTATTTAATTTTTTTGATCATTTTTCGCATAAATACCAAGTGATCACAGTGAATATAAGAAATTTTACTAACACGACAACATTAAAAATATTTTAATATAATCAAAACTCAAAAGGCTGAGAACGATATCGAAAAGAGAGCGAGTGAATGAAAAATATGGTAACTAAGAATCTGTCAAATGAAGCGAGGCTAGCAATACATAATGGAGTTCCGGTACCAACTCTGGTGAGTGGAAGTGAAGCCTGGAATTAGCAAAAAAAATAACTGAATGCGATAGAAATGCGATCGTATGTGAGGAAAATCTTTGAACGATATTGGAGAATGAATAAATTATAAGTAAATGTAATGCTAACTGTAGCGTAGTAGATAGAATAAAGAAAGTATCGTTGAGGTGTTTTGGCTATTGGAAATGGATGAGTGAAAGAAGAATGTTGAAGAAAATGTATGAGGCATGTATTGAAAGCATCATAAATAGAAGGCGTCCGCGAGGAAAATCTTGCACAGCAAGATAAACCAATTATTAAAGGATGGTGGTGGAGGAGGTTAAAAACTTCAACATCTGAAAAGCTTGTATGGGAAGATGTATGAAAGTCGATGGAACAAAAGTGGTATACCAAGACAGACAAGTGTGGCATTTTATCCTCCCTGCCAACACCTCAGGGGAAGCGGTGCTCAGTTATTTGGTTAATTGGTAACAAAATACTGCAATGGCATCTTTCTATTCTTTGGGTGTAAGCTTTCCTTAAACTTTGTCAGTAGCCCCTGCCTTCGCAGCTCTCATTTTCTTCAAGTCTTCAGTCTTGCACATTCATGGCCAACATCTGCTTCTACGGCCTGGCCATGGATATCACTTTAGGATCTTCCAGTCTCATACATACCGATTCCGTTCGTCATATCTTCGAGAGGCACTTTACTTCGGCGTGCAAATTTTAAGGCAACATCTATTACCTCCGTTTTCTGGCATTTGTTTATTTTCATTTTTAATTTAGGACGTGCCCAAAATCTAACTAATTGTATTATTTCTTTAAAAAAAATTTAGATAAAAAATCATGTAAAATGCAAAAAATAACATCAGTTCTGGGGAAGAATGTGGCAGACCACCAACGTAAGTTTTTTCAAGGAATTTAGTTGAAAATGTGTTCATTTATTTCCTTTGAAAGGGCCCACAAGTCAAATCCATTTACGGTAATCGGCTAATCCTTTCAAAGCCGTCAAAATCCCATAGCAATTCGTCAAACAAATTCCGTGTTGACGGTCACCCATCCATCCCATGGGAATTTGTGGAGACAGTTGTTACTAAGAATATTATTTAGTACATTAACTGTTTCGTTTCATTTGTAAAGTCAATTTGTTGTAGACTTAGAATACATTTCAATACTTAAAAAAAAAAACATTATAAAACTAGATGATGAAGTAGCCTGTCAATATTCTTACGAAATTATAGTTTTTAAATTTTATGTAAAATAGCAATGAAAGTATAATTGATTATTAATTAAGATAAGAAGAATAAAATTGGTAACAATTATTGACACAGACACAACATGAACATCACAAATTTAAGAATAAATTGCGATTGTTATGCCTAAGAGAATCATATATAAAGAATTGATATGTGTTCTAGGAATTAATATTTATTTTGATTAGTTCACAGTCACAGATCTGCAGTCTGCTGATAGATTCACCAATTATCTAAATCGTGATTTGTGCTTATTTTTAACTGTCTTGTCTTTTACTTGCGATTTGAACCTAAGCGAATCGCGGTAATATTATCGTATTTATAATACCTTCGATTGAAACGCTACTTTGGTACTGATTGAATAACGTATAATGGCGCGAGGTACGGGTTACATATATTTTTGACACAATATAATTATAGGGATTCTCCTTTGACGGACATTATTATAAAAAAATATCCTTGTTATTCGTATCAATGACAACATTTGATCAATGGGCACACTTATAAATCTTGGGCAGATAATTGGCACTTTAAAAATGTTGTATGTTTTGAAATATTCATTAACTACACCTTTATTGCACATCACCGGTGATGGATGCGTAGTTACACGCGATGCCAAATTTTATCGAACACCAGCTGTGCCCGCGCGGCTTTGCACGAGTAGATTTTTAGTGCACTGTTTGGATCGTTATAGAACTTTCGCGAACCTTCTAGAACATTCTCCTTCCAGAACTTTCTAGAGCAGGTGTTTCCGGAACCTTTTAGACTCACCGACACAGTCGGCGCGCATATTTTGAAACAATCTGAAGCATTTGAGGCCTTCCCATAACAAAACAATGTGCTAGAAAGCACATTTTCGTCACCCACTCCCACCCACGCACAGCCACCCCCACCAAACTGGCATATTTTCTATGTGACACCAAGGGCTATCCACCACCGTAACCACGTAACCATATATATATATATATATATATATATATTGATATTGATTGGTGGATGCGGTTTCGAATGGTGGTTTCATGCACACAAGGCAGCCATTTTTCATAATATTTTTACTATTCATTAAGTATTTCTTTATTGATTAATATTTTTAAATATTAACTACTATTTTTTTTAATTTAAGATATCTGTTACAGTTTACGCCACCGAGGCAAAAGTACCTATACATTCTCAACTTTCAAAAATAATAAATATATATATATATATTGATATTGATTGGTGGATGCGGTTTCGAATGGTGGTTTCATGCACACAAGGCAGCCATTTTTCATAATATTTTTACTATTCATTAAGTATTTCTTTATTGATTAATATTTTTAAATATTAACTACTATTTTTTTTAATTTAAGATATCTGTTACAGTTTACGCCACCGAGGCAAAAGTACCTATACATTCTCAACTTTCAAAAATAATAAATATATATATATATATTGATATTGATTGGTGGATGCGGTTTCGAATGGTGGTTTCATGCACACAAGGCAGCCATTTTTCATAATATTTTTACTATTCATTAAGTATTTCTTTATTGATTAATATTTTTAAATATTAACTACTATTTTTTTTAATTTAAGATATCTGTTACAGTTTACGCCACCGAGGCAAAAGTACCTATACATTCTCAACTTTCAAAAATAATAAATATTGGGCTAATCTTTCCGACCTCTTAATATCAATCTCCGCTGGTAGGTACTCACATAAAAGCGAATATTACTGCATGTCTTTATAAGAGTCCTTTATACCGCTTAAGACACATTAAAAGAAACTTTAATGCACTTTCAAATGTAATTTAAACCATTCCATGACATTAAATTTAGCTCAGCTCCTTGCTCCGTTCCGAATTGAAATTGAAAATTCCCGCCTTTTTACACAATTAAGGGACACCCTTGATTTAATGTCTGACGCCGTAATTGCCTTATTCCCGCAAAGGGAAGCCTTAATGTCGCCAGTTGCGTAAACCTAACATTACACTAAATATCCCATTTTTCATATTGAATATAACCTAATAAAGATGTCAACGCGCATTAGAACAAACCCGGCGTAACAATGTGTCCATGACTTCAATGATTTGGCTTATTTAAAAGATTCAATGAGATTTGGCTTATTTAAAAAAAATCATTATCACAAATTATCTACACTTTTTACTCTACAATTTATTTATAAAAGACTACAAGAACTACACTTGACAGAGATCCATTAAATATAACTCCACTAAATTGTATATAGAAGAGATAAAAAATAAATTAACGACTAGTATTAGCTATAAAAAAATATAATGATACCTACTTACAATGTTTTAAACAATGTTGTTGTAAGAATTAAAAGAATGTAAGAATTAGGTGTAAATTTTAAACAATGTTGTATATCGTGCCAACCTCGACACACTCGTGTTATCATTATCATACTGTTATCATCCCAATTATAATAATTTCATTTTCTGTCTGTCTGTCCGTTCGCCTGCGTAACTTCGTGTAGCGTTCGTAACTTTTTTATAGTACAATTATTTTTTCGAAAAATAAATTTTCTAAAAGATTTTAGATTAAAATTAAAAACCGTAAAAAAAAATTACGATTTTTTTTAAATAAAATAACCAAATACTTATTTTTTAGCAACCGTCTTGTAAAAATACCGTCATTTTTGATGGGTTAGTTAATAAATAAATACAAAAAAAATCATCTTTCTACTTCTAAAATTGGAGACTTATAATTGGGCCATTTATATTATTATATTAATGTTTTCTATGCTTCTTTATTGTGCTGTTGGTCTTTCGTGAATATTAAATAAATAAATATTTACCTCCCTTGTCGATGCTCTTGGTCCAGCATTTCACGAGCTTGCATATTCCTTCCATGAGAAAGGTTTTCGGTTGCTCGCGAAGATACTTTTACACCACTTCCTGCACGTCCAAGTCATGCTCGTTGTGAATGATTTGGTAAGCAGAACCATGAGTACCTAATGTTTGCAAAGAGCACCATCTCTTGAGCTTGCTCTTTCTTGTTGCCCGTGGTAAAAGTTGACGAAAAAAAGTCCTGCTCCTATTTCATGCGTCACACTCTTCCGACTACTTATAAGCTACTTGAAAAGAAAACATTTTTAAGTTATAAATCAGTTAGTGAGCGACCATTACGGTAGAGTGCTTTGAGAGTGCGCGGTCGATAAGTGGTGCACCATTCATAATACGCACGTTAGATGTCATTTTTAGGTAATTTTAGTTCAGTTGTACTTATAAATAACAGTTCTGAACTAAAGTTACGTCATAAATAAGTAACGTGTAAGTGTAAGTGCAAATGACAGTTACTAACTAAAGTTACTTCATATATAAACCGAATTTTAAACACTTTAAAATAACACTTAAAAGTTATTTATTTATTTATTTATTTGTTTACGCCCATTAGGCTTTTACATAAAGAGTATAAAATAAATTTCAAAAAGCACATACATTAAACAATATCTGTATAGCACCAAAACATGAGTATAAAAGTTAAAAATATAAAGTAAATAGCGGCAATATGTATAGGCTTTTACCTAAAAATATAACATAAAATTAAAAAGAACAAACATTAAACAACATAAGTTATAAGTAGCGAAATATGAAGTTTCAGGAATAGCACCAAATCATGAGTATAAAAATTAAAAATGTAGAGTAGGTAACGAGCAGCAATGCGTATAGGCTTTTACATAAAAAAATATATCATATATAGTTATAAAGCACAGTTAGTGTGCGACCATTATGGTAGAGTGCTCTGAGAGTGCGCGGTCGATAAGCGGTGCGTCATTCATAATACGCACGCTAGATGTCATTTTTAGGTAACTTTAGTCACGTAAAATTATGTCATAAATAAGTAAAGTGTAAGTATAAGTACAAACGACAGTTAGGAACTAAAGTTACATCATAAATAAACTGAAAAGACACATGTCGGGTAAGTTTTCACAGAATTATGTATTTTCACATCTTGTAATCTGTACGATATGTTATTTAATGCTGATATGGACTATTTTTTTCAACATAGATAGTGTAAATCCTTCCATCGGTACCATAATTCCGAAATTCCGGCAGAGATGTTACCACTTGGATCAGATGTGGATGACGCCGGTGGCCTGTAAGAGTGCGCAAGCTTTATTTATACGGTATCGAAGAACCATTTACCAAAATTTTCAATTATATTTTGTTAGATATGATTATTGACATGCAGAAAATAAAGTAAGAGAAAAAGACACAATTAATCTTCTTCTTCTTCTTCTTCATCAGCTTCGTCTTTCCACTACTGGATATAAGCCTCTTCCTTATTTTTCCATTCTTCCCTGTTGTTGGCTAATTGTAGCCATTTCTTTCCCCCCACAGCGACAATATCATCGGCCCATCTCTTTTGAGATCTTCCGATGCCTCTTTTACTTTCCCAAGGTCTCCATTTCAGAACTCTGGGAGGCCATCTTGTAGTATCCTGTCTTGCAACGTGTCCTGCCCATTGCCATTTTAGCTTCGCTACACGATCCATGATATCCACTACTCTAGTTCTGCGCCTAATTTCGTCGTTTCTAATTCTATTTCTCAATCTTAGATCCAAGCATGGATCTCTCCATGGATCGTTGCGTGCATTTGAGCTTTTCTACACTTTTCTTTGTAAGGGCCATAGTCTCCAATCCATACGTCATCACTGGCAGTATGCATGATTCAATTAATATTAAAAATTAAGACAGTATTCTTCAGTAATTATATTCAACTTTCTATTAGAAAATAAAACAAATTTTCTGTCACAAAACTATCAAACTTCTCTGACATAAATGTCGTCAACCTTACATATAAAAAATGTCAAAAAAATTCACTTTTAGGTACTTATTGCCAAGTCTATGTAGCCCGAGCATTTGTATTACTATCTTTATCAAAGTGAATTTTAGTATATGACACCAGTTTTCTTAATGAAGCAAATGAGTAAACAAATTTTTAATTGTTTTATTTTATTTTATTAATATCCTATTCAGATCTTTTTTTTTCCTTTGTCTATAATAGAATAAATTAACACAATTATTAAATTATAAACATTTAATTATTACTATTACTTAATTTTAATTGGCAATAAGATTGATTCACAAATGTTATATAAATAATAAATATTCTTGAACATTATACTACTGGAAGAGCACTGTCTGCTATAGTACAGTAAATTACTAGTGTAGCAGGCAGGGCGTCAAATCAATTTAGTGTTTACTTGCTGCCAAGACACTCAGCAACAATGAATAAAAGCTTAATTTAATTTTGTAAACATTTGTAACATTGAACATTGAATAAACATTTGAATTTGAATTTGAATTTGAAAATTTTGAAAAGTCTCAATAGGACCAAAAAGGGGGTGACCCCAGCGCGCGAAATTGAAATATGCAAATCATCCCGTGAAAAGTCTTCTGCGACATTTCTCCCGGCAGATCCGGGCGATCGCGGGCGGCGGCGGGGGGGGGCGTTACAATAATAAAAAGAGGAAACCCGGAAAGTTTAAGCGGGAAAAGGCAATTTAAAATTCCTTAACGACCATATAAAGTGGAGGGTGTTATTGCGTTTCTTTCTCGAGAGCCTTCCCGGGGGGGAATATCTAAATTGCCCCTCGTCTCTGAATAATGACTAAGTAATAACGCGGTCTCATTCCCTTGCTACTTAGGCGCGTCTTTTTACAGATCTTCTCCCATACAAGAGAACCTCCGTGAGAGTCATGTCGGCAGAAACATCGGCGGAACACGCGGCCGCTAGGGGTCAACTGTCATGCGGACCTACAGAAACTGCGTAATGTTTAATCTGTTTAATCTCATTCCACGGTAGAACTTTAAAAATATTGTATTGACTTACTTGATGGTCTAGTGGATAAGACACTTGCCTAGTTATCCAATGATCGAAGGTTTGGGCTCTCATTCCAGATATATAGTTCATAGCACAAGCGTTTAAATTACTTAATTCCCTTTCCTATTTAGGCATGACTTTTTACCGATCTTCTTCCATACAAGAGAACCTCCGTGAAAGTCATGTCGGCAGAAACATCGGCGGGACACAGGGCTGCTAGGGGTCAACTGTCATGCGGACCACCGGCACTGCGTAGTGTATAATCCGAAGATTGCATTGTTCCACAATAGAACCTTCAAAGTATTTTATTTACGTGCTTGATGGTCTACTGAATAACGTTTGCCTAGTTATCCAATGGTCGAAGGTTCGAGCCCCATTCCAAAATACTAGCAAGTTAGTCCAATTTTCAGAGCACAAGCGTTTATATTAATTTTCTTTCCTATTTAAGCACAACTTTTTACAGATCTTTTCTAATACAGGAGATCCTTCGTGAGAGTGACGTCGGCAGAAACATCGACGGGACACACGGCCGCTAAGGGTCAGACATGATGTGGACCTAACGACACAATGCAGCATGTGGAGGGTGTTGCTGCCTTTGCTTTCACACCCCTCATTAATGTGTATTTTAGATTTTTTATTCGTTCGTGGAGAACTTTCTTTATTGGAAATTCTCGTGTATGTTGTATTCTTCAACATTGGTCTTACTGAATTTAAAAGAATGTTTTAGATTACATGTACTAAATCGACTTTGACCAATCACTCACTATATCCAATCTTCTCTTCCTCCACCCCTATCCTGACTCCTTCCTCCTCATCCTTTTTCTCCCTTAATTACCTAACTCATTTCTTGATATACTTTTTCTTTATACTCCCTTTCTTTTAACTCGTAGCATCTGCTTGTCTGCTTGTCGGCTTGTCTGCCAAAAAAACTTTGGATCAATTTTTAACCCTTTTCTCGTGATCCAATCGAGCTGAAACTTTGCAGGCAGACTCGTTGCAACGATAAAATAATCTAAGAAATGTTCATTTAAAATTATTTAATAATTACAGTATAATTTTGGATTTTTCGAAATTTTAATGATTTATATTTGTTTAATTTTTGAGTAGGTATAAGAAAAACTTGGTTTTTGTGGGTTAGTTTATTTCCCATTCAATCACTTACCATTACTCAGTCTTATCATTGTTTGTTGCTTACTACTTATTCATTAATTAATTCAAAATAATTCACTTGAAAATATCTCATCTAACTTTGTTCTTAACATCTGTATATCTTTTTAATTGGTCTATGAAATGAACACTATGCTTTTACATTATATGTTTAAGATTCCTTAATAAATAAATACCTTGAATTGAAATAATGCGCATGGATGTTCTGTTCAGTTTTGTTCCGGATAAATATAACTCATAAATAAGTATACGCACCCATTTAAAAAAAATGGCTTGTAGGTAATTATAAAACAATCTAATAATATACTAAAAACATGAATGAAGTTCATTAGTGGAATCGTACCACATGAATCCGCTGAAATATTGGTTAAACGTCGACGGTCGACTCCCCCCAGCTCCGGAAGCTGCCTCTCCCGTGTCTTCCCTTATTTCCCGTATCATTAATACGGCGTCCCGTATTTTATTATTCCGGGAACGTCCCGTTTATTGGCCCAGCCCGCCAAGTGGGACTGTTATAATAACATTATCGTCGTTTCTATTCGCAAAGTGGGGGCGGCGCTTTTTATTTATGAAAATATTTTCCATCTCGGCGCGCCAGGAAGACTTTTAAAACTTTTCATTATAGAATGGGACATGATTCGAATCGTAAAAACCCTGTTCCGACCCTGTTAAAAGTATATTACACAAATTTAGAATATTTATTCGTACCAGCACTTGCCACAAACTCAATGTTGATGCCAAATTAATTAATCAATTAGAAAGACATACAGAAAAATCTAATACACGAAAAAATATTAGGCTACTACTGGGATTCGAACCCAGGTCACCTCCTTTCCGGAGCCGGTGCTCTGACCACTAAGCTATAGTAGCCCTCTATGTTTCCGTGAATATATAAACCTTATATGTAATTCTCATTTTTATTAATTGATTAATTTTTACTATAGCTTAGTGGTCAGAGCACCGGCCCCGGAAGAGAGGTGACCTGGGTTCGAATCCCAGTAGTAGCCTTATATTTTTTCGTGAATTAGATTTTTCTGTATGTCTTTCTAATTGAAATAATTAATTTAGTTTTAAAATTTCACAGAACTTTGCTCTGAAAAATTACAAATTCACATATATGAATGTGTGCTTGAATATATTTAATTTTGATGAATTATCGATTGAGTAGGCACTACTCAATTCGTTTCAGTTAAATTTATTTAATAAATATTATCAATATTCTTAACGTTTAAAGCATTAACTCTATGGTATGTTCGCATACAACCACTAAAAATTACTTTTTTGTCTACCGGTTTCGAGACATAACCCGTCTCTTCGTCAGGACAACCACTATACTACACTACATAGTACATGTTGGCCTTTAGTAAAAGTAACATGCATGTGAAGAGTATTTTTTGAAGGTGCAAATAATATAGTTGTGGTGTGTAGTGATATTTACATGCTAGTGAAATGGTAATCCTGACGAAGAGACAGGTTACATCTCGAAACTGGTAAAAAAGCAATTTTTAGTAGTTATATACTAACATAAATGACATTTTGTTGTTTAATAAATTTCACAATTCTCAATTTATTTAATTGCTATTCATAAAATACGTTCATTTTAGTTATAGTTTTAAGTACTATAACTATCTCACTAGAAAACTCTGAGTTAAGACATGCAAAGTTTACATTTTTGATTTAAGTACACGCAAGTACCTACCTTATACGGGGTGTCTCATAGCTAGTAGAAAAAACTTTGCATGTGGATTCCTGTCTTGATAATGAGACGAAAATGTTCAGGCAACCATGATTTAATGTCGATAGTGATGATATGCAATATCAAAGTTTGCATTTGTTTTCAATATTTCTGACTTATTTTTTGCATAAAGTAGAACTATCATCATTACAGTAACTTATATCGATTATAAAAAATTTATTCGCTTTTATACAAGTCGAATAAAATGATAAAAACCTGGTTTTTATCATTTTTATTATCATTTTACACTTAAAGCAAATAAATTTTTCATAATCGATATAAATTACTGTTAGGATAGTTCAACCTTTTTCAAAAAATAAATATGAATAATATTACATTAATTTTGAAAGGAATATTATGAGATATTATATCTTTTAATTTGATTTTTTCAATAAAAGTCAAGCACACTATAAATCATAATTTATTGAAAATAAATTAAAACAAGTGTAATAAAATTAAATTTTATAAAATAAAATAACTTCTTATATAACTGCAAAATTACTTTATTTATGTTAATAACAGGAAAACACTGTGTGTAAACAACTATTTATTGTACTCAAGAACACATTCGTATTTGTGAAGTTGTAATTTTTTAGAACAAATTTCTGTGAAATATTTTTAATAACCAAATTAATTAATCGAATCCCGGTAGTAGCGAAATATTTTTTCATGAATTAGATTTTTCTGTATGTCTTTGATTAATTAATTTAGTTATTAAAACTATTTATTGAATTATCAACATGTTTTGGGCCCACTAGACCCTTCTTCAGAATACAACGTGTACAAAAAATTTAATTCCAAGTTTAGACATTAAAAAAAAAAAACAAAAAAAAATATATCTATTTAATATTTCGAATTTTATTTTAAGTGTTTGTCGTATCCTGATGAAGGGACCATTGGCCCCGAAACACTTTAATAATTCATACAAAGTTTATACAAAGTGTTTTTTTGTTATTAATAAAAATAAATAAAAATGCCGCGCAAGTGTAGAGTGCGTGGTTTCCAAGGTCGACGCGTTATATCATGTTACAGTACGACTTAATATCCTTTTTCAACTTTTCTATCAATCGAACACATCATTTCCCCTTTTACTGATTCCCATCCCTCCTATAAATTGCGCGCCCACGGGTGCATAATGCAAATACGTCTCCGTGTGTTGGTGGCGAGCACGCCCCGCCCAGTTCTTCAATTCCACAATCGGAATAACTCCGTCCCTCTTTAACGGCCCTATAATTCATACAAAACGGTCTCGCCGTCCCCCTCGCGCGCCAGGCCGCGGCCGTCTGCCGTCTCCGTCTGGCTAATGTGATTTGTATACTGCCGTTACTTCCGCGCTGTCTACGTAACAATGGAATCATTTCATATAATAACAGTTATTCCATCTCTTTCGAATTGATCGCGAATTTTTCTCGCTCCCTCTTGTCGGTCTTGTATAGTGCTGTCGCATTTTGATTCGGAGGAGAGTATAGATTTATAGGGTGTTCGTGAAAATAATTTCGTTTTTTGTTGTAGGTTTTTCTTCGGATATACACAATAATACAAACTATCTAAGAAAACTTTGTTATTAATTAATGTAATTAAATATAAATGATACTACAATTAGATTATTATACATGTTTTTTAAACAGGGGTTCATACATGCATTGTCTCTCATAATAATATTTATACTATTTTAACTGTCATTACTAATTGAAACTATGTTTTGAAAATTAAATTAGGTGGTTTTCTGGGGCACGGCACGCACCCTCAACAACTTATTCTGTAGGCAATTTTTTACCACTACACCAACAACTCAGATTACAGTCCTTCATTTTTATTTGTAATTTTTTTTGGGTTTTCCCCTCGGAAAAAAATATTTTATTTATTTATTTAGTATTATTGGGAAATTTGACAGTCAAATCAACATACATGCGATAAAAAAAAAAGAAGACACCAACAACTCAGATTACAGTCCGTCATTTTAATTTTTAATTATTGTTTTTGGGTTTTCCTCTAGAAAAAATTATTTTATTTATTTCTTTATTAGTATTGGGAAATTTGACAGTCAAATTAACGTACATACGTTAAAAAAATAGTTTAACTATGCCAATTACGAACTTTCCACTGATAATTGTTAATGATAAGAGCAAAGTGTGACAATATTAGATAATTTTTGGTTAAAAATATGTTGAGCAGGGGGTGGGGAGAATGAAGTGAAACGTAAGATTAGGATAAAGGAACAAAGGATGGGAGTATATAAATTGAGTGAACTAGTTTGGGTTCGGTAAAATTAATTTTTGTTTTATGTCCCAAATAGTCGAGTTAAAAATATAAATTGATATAAATTGATAGGCGTTGAAAAAGATCAGGACTACCAACTAATTAGTGTGTGATTTTAAATAACATTACAGTCCTTTACATTTCTACGGCAAGTTAATTTCCGTAAGTTAAAAAACTTTTCATATTCTTCATTACTAACATGAGATTGAAAAGAGTGAAAGTTAAGATACTTTAAGAATCTCGATTGTACGCTTTCGATTCTGCTTATACGTGTCACATAATAAATGCATTTAGGAGTAAACATTATTGTACTACGGTATTATCATATATCATTTATTTATTTTATTTTTATTATTATAAAATAAATATATAATAAAAAATATGTTTTATAAAATGATCGAGGCTTTGTGCCGCATCCTGGGAGATCAGCAAGTTGGTTTTGTTTATATTCTACATTTTTTTAGCTTACTAATAAATAAATAAGTAAAATGTGATAGACACATGTCTTTCGTGAACACATGACTACTTTTTAGAATTCGTGTCTTCGAGAACTGAATATTATTTAGACTATTTAGAATTAGAGAATGTGAATGTTTCAACTATTTTCTCGAACCTGAATTTTTTTCTATTTAAACCTCATGGCCTTTAAGCATTAAAACTAATATGAAATTTTTTTAAAACTTAATTTTCTGTGAATTTTTTTCCAACTTGCTTACTTAGTTGATTTAATTGTAGATATTTCGGATAATACCCACTTTTAAAGATATAATTATTCCAATTATCATCATTATCATTGTTGTCCTCTTATCCTAGTAAGTTGGGGCTGAAAGCGCTTTGACAAGGCGTGTCTTTCTCTGTGGCTTCAGTACTTGCTGGTCGATTGATTAATATCAAACAGAATCAACCTGTTAGTCTAAATACAATTAGTCTTTGTTAGTGTTCTTCCCAGTTTAAACTGGGACTACATCTTAATAGACATCTACATCTTAATGTGTTAGAGTCATCATAAGCACGATCTTTCTATATATAGATGTAGGAATCTTGTATAGAAGGCTTTTCTCAATTCGGTTCTTCTCAGCCGTATAATGTTGCCTCTACAGTTTCCCTAAAATTGCAGCCTAGATTTGTGATCTCAGTCTCTTCGTAGTAAGTATATATATATATAGTATGCTAAACATGGACCATAGTCTAGATGGGCATTAATGCAAGCTGATCTACGGCCAGAAAGGCACGTTTCTGGTAGGGTAGGAATTTTTCCTACCCTATCTCTATCTCACAACCAAATTAGTGATCTCTATATACCAGCGCTGTACAGCACATACTCGACTGTATACTTTACGTTTTGCGAGTTTTATGTAGTTGGCAAGTAAACTTTTTGTACAATTTCGTTTTTTGTTTTGTTTTGTTTTTAAATGTCGTGTTTTTTCGACAATTTTAATTTTCGTGAGGACTGCGCGCTGTCACTTGCAGAAACGACAATTTTACTTATTCCATATGTGCTGATTTAGTAAATATCGCATGCGTATTTCAATGGTTAATTCGTATCTTCGCTGTCAAATATCAATATCGTCAAGCTTTTGCTGTCATATTTATGTTAGTAGTGTCATTGTTAAAACCAATTATTTCTTACCGTTTTTTAATTTATTGCGTAGTGAGAAGAAACGTTTAATTGTAATTTGTTCGATTCAATTATATGTAAATCGCCTTCCACATTTTAAATTACACATTTTGCCATAGTATATACCAAATATGTATATTTATAGTATATATTTTATACAAGGTGATTTGAAAAAAAATAATTACCTAGCAGAACTATATTTCTTTCTGCCTCGATTTTGAGTCAAAAATGTTCAAAAAGCCATGATCAAATATCTATAGTTATGGAGTTATACAGTATTAAAGCTCGATTTTTTTTATATTTCTGATTTATTATCATCACAGTAACTTATATCCATTACGAAAAATTCATCCGTTTTTATACAAGTTAAATAAAAAAATAAAAACCCTGCAGATATTTCAATTGGAATGTTTTCCAATAGGAATTGAAAGCTTATTATTATTTTATTTGACTTGTATTACAGGAAATAAATTTTTCATATTCGATATAAGATACTGTAACGATAGTCCAACGTTTTACAAAAAATAAGCCAGAAATATTGAAAAAAATGCAAACTTAGACATCGCTTATCTCCACAACTATTGATATTAAATCATAAGTTGCATGAACATTTTCGACTCCTAATTAAAGTAGAAATATAGTCCTGCGAGGTTGTTAATGTTTTCCAAATAATCTTGTAAATAGTCGGAACAGCATCGCCTAAGTTTATGCCTACTTGGCATACCTAATTGGTTAACTTAGCAATGGTAAAATAGCAACCCCGAATCACAATTTACAATTTTTTTAACTTTAGTAAAAATATGTAAATTGTATAGTATTTTTACGAAAACCCTGTATTCGTAATATCACCGTTTCGTTGTAGGGAACGATTTCGCATTTATCGAATTATTATGGTGCTAAATTGTCTGATCGGAAAGAGATAGCGATACGCGAGTTATTGTCGTTAGAGAGGGCGAGATAGACTCTTCAGTCAGAAATCGTATCAAATTGGCATTTGTTTGGTTCCGATACCACGAGTGGTTCTCGTTTCTATGGTTCTTGTTTGAAATTGAAGGATTTTCCAATGAGCACGTTTCAAATTCAGAATGTTATTATTTTAAATAATGTAAAAGTTAGTGACGTCGAAACAGTTCTTAGATTTCTTCGAATTCGTACGTGAGATTTGAACGAGACAGTTCGCAGTGTTGGAAATTATTGCATATTTGTTTATATGAATACGCAATACATTACATAATAATAAACAATATATGATAAATAAATCGGTTTATTACGTCATTCTATATAACCTAGAAATAACCCTTTTACAAGGACTGAACTTAAGTACCTATTTATTTTTTTAATTTAAATTATTTTATCGTGCTGTTGTAATTTTAGAACATATTTCTATGATATTTTTATATTCTTCTTTAGACAGTGAACTTTTCGACAGAAATCTTTTATATTAATATCATTGAAAGATTCGGCGGTTACTTTGTGGTGCAAAATTTTAATTTAAAATTTGTTTTATTTTAACTTTGTAATACACACAATATTGGTTATTAATTACTAGGTAGGTACTATAGTTTCGATATAATAATATCGGTAAAATTATTTAATTATAAAAATAGGTAGGTATGTTGTAAAAAAGCGGGCTATATCAAATAACTTGCAGCGACTGTGATAAAAAGTATATACCTAGGCCAAACCGCGAGAAACTTAAATAAAAGAACATCGCCGTTGCATAAAAAATAACAATTTCTCCGAATTTTTAATATAATAATTAATACTAATCATCCCTTAGATATTTACAAATTAAAAGTACTCCATTCGGTTCCTCATAGAGGATGGATAATGAACAATTTGGAAACGGTTGAAATCCTTAAAAATGTAAATGCTGAAAACACGCACTTGAATAATATCGCGTTTCAATCCACTTCACCAATCCTAGAGCTCTTCCCGTTATTGGCCAGTAAAACACCCCCTACCCACCAGCGGCTTCCTGACCTGCCCGAATAGATTGAAATAATAAATTATAAACGATAAATTTTGATTTAAGTTAGTTATTACTATACCCGATGGTGAGAGGGACTGCTCCTCTCGAAACTATAGTAGTAATTAATAACTCAAATTATGTGTATATTGCAAAGTAAAAATAAAACATTTTTTAAATCTTCTACATTATACATGTTAGATAACACTTTAACATAACAAAGTAGTGTAAACTATGAAAACATCTTCAAATTAATTATTAAATGTTATTTTTTGTACTCATTTAAAATTTTCAAACAATTTTTTAAATTAGTTCCGGATTTGTATCCCGATGGCTGCGAAAAAATTTTTCGATAGTGGAATAGATTTAAATGACAACGGATGTGTCGTGTTTTATTTTTCTATACGACGCTTTCAACACAAATTGTGTTGCTATGCGACAAATGGAAATAATAAATTTATTTTAATTGGGAATATGTGAATTTTTGTATAAAATCGTAAAAAATCGAAATTGAGTATGTAGGTAAGTATAAACAATATATAATTCAATCCCTCCTACGTAACTAAAACCCCACTAAAAGTTAATGTTTTCTGAGGATATGTTATGAGGTATTAGCTGTAACCCGTAAAAATTGGTTCGCATCTTTGATAAGCTCTAGTATTCACTTATACTATATTTTTGGTGGTCCACGGAAAGGCGGTCGTAACAATACCTATACGTGAAGCGGCCGGATTGGATTTGATGGCCCGGGGTTCAAACCCCATTTTCGGCCGGGTTTAATTTTTTTTTTAAGCCGTGAATTCGAACGAAATAGCGGGTGTTACACGAAGTTACGGGGACAGACAGACAGACAGACAGACAGACGGACGGACAACTAAATTATTATGTTTGATAGGTGTCTCACAGAGACAAGGCTAGTTTTATATGAGAATATAGGTATAGAAGTCTTTTTTGGGTGTTCATAGGGCTAACGACCTATCGTACGGCTGGCTTAAGTGATCAATTTACACAATATAACGATCACCAATTTCACCCATGCTAGACTACCACATTTAACAAATTTTTGGAAGAGGTATATATTTAATTTGCACAGCTTGTTTCATACGTGAGTTGTATTTTTACTACCGACATTATTTTTACTAATTTCGACGGTCCCAACGTACCTATGCTATCGAATCTGCAAAATATCGATTTTCGTTTTGATATTTTAAACCATCCGATTTCTCTGTTTTCGGATAATGTAAAACATTGTTTACTTTTCCTTCAGTACAAGTTTTGTTTGACACTATTTTTTTATTGTTTTTAATTTATCCAAAAAATATAGAGTAAATAGAATGTTTTAAGAAAGTAAAACGGAAAAAGAATTTTTGCAGATTCTACAGTATTCTCAGGGACCGTCGATTTATTTTAATATTAGAATTTATATTATATCTGCATTATTATATCTGCTTCATTTTTTCAGTATTATCAAATGGTATGTATGAGTAGGATGTCTACCGAGGCAAAACTAGCGGTACATAATGGAGTTCTGGTACCGACACTAATATATGGAAGTGAAGCCTGGAGCTGGCAGAAGAGGAATGAAAGTAGATTGAATGCAGTGGAGATGAGGTCCCTTAGACGTATGTGTGGAAAATCCATGTATGATAGAGTAAAGAATGAAGATATTAGGAATGAATGTAAAGCTGATCGTAGCATAATACATAGAATAAAAATACGGTCGCTCAGGTGGTTTGGGCATGTTGAGCGAATGAATGAGGAAAGAATGGTAAGAAAAATATATGATGCAAGGTGCCAGAAAGAGAGGGCGACCACGGAAGACGTGGCATGACCAAATTAACCAGATACTGGAAGATGGTCCTGTTAGAAGCCTGAACAACCGTCGAGCTTGCATGCGAAGATGTATGAATGTAGACGAAGCGAAAGTTGTACGTCAGGACAGAAGAGTATGGCGCTCTATCCCCTATGCCTACCCCACGGGGAAACGGCGTGATGGTAAGTAAGTAAGTATGAGTAGGAAATGTATATGTACTGTCTGAAATATAGATAGAAACCGGGTGATTTTACCAAGAGATGATTAATTTAACTTTACTTTTTATTTAAGACACTTGTAAAGGTATTTATTAAACTAATGTTTTATTGGAAAATTTAAAAAAAAATTCCTTTACATATCCATTCTTATGTAGCTTTTCCTTCATGACTGAAATGCAACTGTCTCCGGTATGCGTTTGTTCGAGACAGAAAATAAGGTCATGTATATACGTATTAAGAAATGAAATATGAAGTAAGGGGATGTCTATAAACCACGTGGTTCCATTTTGAACTCTTTTGAACCCTTCCCTCCCCCCAAGTAGCCCTAACGTGGCTTTCGCTTTGAACCCCCAAAGTGGAACGTACTTTCTTTCCTATTAATTCCAAAAGACATTTTGTGGTGTTTTCTCTAACCAAAGCTATTTTAAAATTATTGATTATGAGCAAACCAATCGGCGCGGATTTATCAGACCCAAATTTTGTGTCGTTTTACTGGTGCCAAATACAATAAATGGAGTAATTACGCAACTTAATATGTCAATAGCAATCGGCAATACTAAAAGTTTGGTAATATCAAAACAACCAACAAGATGTAAGCTGAGTATTGATAACGAGCCTGTGGAACAAGTCACGAGCTTCAGATATTTAGGAGTAGAAATCTGTAGCCGTAGCGATAGCAATGTATACCGAAGTCCGAGAGCAAGTTAACAAAGCATCCACCATATCAGGCTGTCTCAAGAATTTGGTCTGGAAAAACAAAAATATGCATATTGAAAATAAGATCAAAATATACAAGACATGCTTGCGACCTATTATGACATACGCTGTAGAGACTGCGGGCTGACACTGTCCGTACCAAAGGACTACTCAGAACAACTGAAATGAAGGTGCTGAGATCCATTACTGGAAAAACTCTACGTGACCGTGTCCGAAATGAAGACGTAAGGAAAACTTGCAAAATATAGGACACAGCACGATTGAGTAGATCCAGAAAGAGATTCTGGCGAGATCACGTAGCCAGAATGGACAGTGACAGACTCGTGCATAAAGCAGCGAATGAAATCCCCTCTGGACGACGCCTACCGGGAAGACCACCGAAAAGATGGAGGGATAGCTGGACCTCGCCATCCCAGGAGGCGTAGTTTTCTGTAGCACATATCAACATATCTACTATATTTAAAGAAAGAGAAGAAGAATTACGCAACTCGACTCCGACTCTCCCCTTCACGTAGCCCGGTATAGAATTCTACGTAACCTCCCCCCCCCCTTGTATACCCACATGGACTATGGATGCTTCCTAACTCAGGTGTTGTAACCCCTTAAGGTAGGTAGGTACTACGAATAAACTGTTTGCTTTTTCAAATAAAATAAAAATTATTTTCGAATATTTCAAAATATCGGTGTCCGCATTACCCTAGTGACTGAGTTACCCCGGAACACTCGGAAAAATGTCACAGTAAAACAATATTGAATGGGTCATTAATGAGTTCGTAATTAAGTTTATAGGAATTATGGCGCAGCGAATAGAGTCATCAACAAAGGTGCAATAATAATTGCGCCCATTTTTTACATTATCGGCATTTTCTTTATCGACGGGTAACCCGCTGAACAATTGCTGTAAAAATCATCGAAATTGGTCGTAAAATAAACGAAGCATTTGAAAAATCTCAACGCCTCGAACCATCTAGGCCATTATCCATTGTTCATTCGTTACAATTGCTTGCACAATTGGTAAACAATTCATTAAAAATAATTATCAATCGCTGTATATAATTTCTCCCCATGCGTGACGCTAGCGAGCTCGCAGCCTAGGTTGCCATGTTATTTAGCTATCCAGGATTTCAGGAACAAATGGACTAACCTCGCTCACACCTTGGGCCAAGTTACAGACCATCGGCATTAAGTGAAGTACAGTTTTTTTCATTAATTAATTTATTTATTTTATATTCACGGAAGACCAACAGCACAACAAAGAAGCAAAAAAACATTAATATAATATAGATGGCCAACTACTCGTCTCCACTTTTAGAAATATGTTAATAATGATAAATATGTTATGAAATAAACTTAGGCACGTTAGTAAAAAAATTAAACAAAAGAAAAAGAGACCTAATTATTAAGCAGAAAAACTTAGGCATGTTAATAATAAGACAACAAGAAAGAATAAAAAATTGAAACAAAAGAAAAACAGATAAACAAAAGAAAAGATAAATTATAGAAACCTCACAGATACGGAGCTATTTATTTTACTTTTTATTTCAGCAGTTACAAAAGTGAAACATCACAAAACACCCAGACTTGAGTAAATCACACAGATTAATTGCGATCTCGCCGAGAATCGAACCCGGAACCCTCGATGTGAGAAGTCAGTGTTGTGCCCAGTGGGCTACGAGGGCCGCCTTTTATGCATTATACATATTAATTTATACATTATACATATTTAAATATTTATTCGAAATCTTTTATACGTTATATGAGCTAGCTTAAGTGATTACTCTAAACAATACAAAGTTTACCAATTCCATTGTAAAAACGTCCACACATTATCAATTTTTTTTATAGCTTTATCTAATTCTAGCTTACTTTAGCTAATTCCAAATTGAAAACTTCCATATATTTTAATAATTCGTATACATAGATTTCGCAGATGGTAATAATTCCCCTATATTATTTTTGAAGTATTTACAGTTTTTCACCTATCAAGGTTATCTACCTATATGAAAACATATTTAGACATATCATTTATTAAATGCGATTTCTTTTTCCGATTCCTTAAAGTCTACGAAAGTTCTCTAAGGAATCGTAAAAAGAGTACTAGAGTGCATCAGCCCTGTAGCTTTGACACTTATTAACTACATATTATTATAAACATCATAAGTTTCAGATTAATTTAAATTAGGAAGAGCAAAAAAATTATATTAAAAAACCCTCTAAACATTTAATTTGATATTTATAAATGTTCAAAATTTATTATGAGCTTAAGAGTCTGAAGTTTAGAAATCTATTTTCGACACGGTACAAATAAATCATCATCTTTTAGAAGGGATACACTCAATTTATAGATAAAATTTATTGTTAAATGTGTAAAATTAAAATTAGTTGGTGGGTAGATCTTTGTCCATTTAAGAAAGACAATTGAATTAGTATGATGTTTACGGGTGTAAACCAATACGACGAAACAATTAGCCCCGTGCGCACGGCTTACACATACTAATTCGATTGTTTTTCTTAAATGGAAAGAGGTATAGTATATGTATGCGTGATTGGTGGACCTCGTATTGATAGATTCAGAGAGTTATAGTAAAGTAGGTTATGTCTGAATTTTGTGAAGCTTCATCAATAGTAATCCAGAGAAAGACCAAATAACTTCTGGACGACTCAATGCTCCAAAATCCTGCAGAGAAACTATCTAAATGAAAGTGACATCCAGAACCGAAGAAGATACAGAACGAGAAGAGTCTACCCCAATAGCCTACCTAGGCAGTGAGTTAGGGCAATGCTAGGAAGAAGAAGAAGGAAAAGCCTATTGGCCACTACCTGCATCGCTAGATATATAAATGTAGGTACCATATACCTACTAATCTCAATATTCCACAGATAAATATATTGGGTACAAAACAAAGAAATGTTATTTTAATAGTTAACAGGACATTGTAAAATCACTGTAACTAAATTAAATTCCGCACACAAACTTCACCCTCTTAAGCCCACCCTTACAATGGTAATAATAACATATTTACCCCGCTTCCGGGACCTTCCGAAACTGCTTAGTCGGAATTAGATGTTGCGCCCGGTTAGAGTCTAAATAACCATGACCAAGTACCCGCTGGATGGGGTGGCGCTGACTGCCACGCATCCCCTAATCTATTTAGCAACCCCGTAACAGTTTATCTGGCTCCGGTAATCCTGGCTGGGTGATCGGCCACCCTTTGCATTTATCAGCGATTATTTTCCCCCGAATTGCCGGCGTTGAGGGACGAGAATGCAGCGAAGGGTAGGTATTTTGTTGGCCAAATGCTTCTTGTGATGACTGATTTAGAGAAATCAAAGTATTGTAGAAATATGATGTAACATTCATTCACATGATCATATTTGCCATATAAGTTGTCTTGTAAGTTCTTTCATAACAAAAAAATAACTTTGTGATTAAACGATTTATGTTAATAAAAAGAAAACAATTTGATAAAAGTTTGATAAATTAGATATTTAAGAAATTTTAAAAAGTTTTAATAGCAATTTGTATTTACATATATTAAATAATCAAATTTTTTTGCTAATAGTGACCTTTAAAATATGTAATTTATATAAATTAACTTTGTAAACATCACTTATTTATTGAAAAAATTCAACATGTTTCGAAGCCAATGGCTTCTTCGTCAGGATAACAAAAAATAAAATTTAAAAATCTAAGTATAGATCAAAATGTTAAAAAGTTATATATGGAAAATGATAATATAAATTACCTACTTAAAATGAAAATAAGTTTAAAAGATGACTATTTGCAAAAAGGACCTGATTATTTATAATAATAATAATTGCAAATAGTCATCTTTTAAATTTATTTTCATGTTAAGTAGGTACTTTATAAAAAGGTGTTTACAAAGTTAATTTATATAAATCATAATTATGTCACCACAAAATAAATTTGCTATATTTGAAGAAGAAGTTTAAAATATATTTTCACATTAGTTCTGAATTAATTATTCTTCTTATTATTGCTTAATTAATTGTTAAAATGTATATTTAGAATTTTAATTTTAAGAATACGTTGTATCCTGATGACGGGACCATCGGCCCCAAAACATGTTGATAATTCATAATAAGAAATAGAAGTTTTGTATAAAGTGTTTTATTTTTATTAATATGCCTTATATAAATTAACTACCGTAAATTCTTTATTTTGTTTCCAAAAATAAATATCATTTCATTTCAAATATTTGGACGTAAATAGCAAACATATATGTTAATTCAAAACACATGATTGAAGAATCTGAAGCAATGTGTGATCAGTCCACTTTAGAGGTTCTAAGGGCCACAGAAAACAAGTGATGATAGTTAACGCCCGTTGAACGGATAAGCACAACAGTTTTTTTTTATAAATTATAAATATTTAAAAATAATGTTCCTATTATCAAATGCAACACTCGTCCTTAAATATGCAATGTTCATGTTGCCTTGTATCAATAATTGTTACTAATTTTATTTTGTTTGGTTGTTCGCCACTTGCACTATATATATCTATACGCCTAATCGCTGTGCATTGCATATACCTGTTTCGTACATGATATTTAAAATATATATTTTAATGATATTTTAAATAATAAAATGTCACGTTATGATATTTTAATTATAATAACATGATATTTTAAATATACACGCATGTTGCTAGAGCGGACCAAAGATACACCATTGTAAATGAAATATTTAACTATAGGCATTTGAAATAAATAACGCATTGGTGTATGTATTTTATACCTAGTATTCTGTTAGGGTTCTCATGAAAGAATTAAAATATAAAAATTAATTATCATATAAGATTAGGAGCCAGCGACCGCCAGACTTGCGTAATAGTATCAAACCGGAAATGTTTTCTGTAGATGTACACTGTAGTTGGTAAGAATATTTGGATATTGTGAAATTTGAGTTCGGGGGATTTTGGCAAATAACAAGTAACGCAGGTGCATACAAATGTATAAGTAAAATATTTAAATATATGGAATTGGATAATATTGTTAAATATTGGCCATAACAAAATATATAAAATATAGATTTTTTACTATAACGTAAACGACATAATTATTTATAGAGCTGCAAAGCATCAGGCGGAAGAAATGACCCGTGAAAAGTGTCTGGCAATGATCAATATGAGTATTTGGTACTGTACCGTTAAGCATATTAAAAAATGGGGTTTGTTATTTATACGTTTGAATTACTCGTTTTTTGGTTCCTGTTTTACCTGTTATCTGCCAAAATCCCCCGAACACAAATGTCATAATGTCCAAATCGTCTTATCTGCTACAGTGTACATCTACAAAAAATACTTCTGTCTGGCGGTCGATGGTTCTTAGTCTATAACAAATGCGTGACCTCGAAATCCTGAACTGATAAAAGCTCATATGCTAAATGTTAATGTCAACCAATCCCGGTGAGTTCCGGCAATCGCAGATATTTTTGAAATAAATTTAATCTATAACTATAACAAGTAAATCCAAAAAAATTTTGAAGACACTCTTTGAACCCGTGGCTTAATCATGTTGAACATTTTTGTCTAACCGTTTTCTTCTAAACCAAATTTATCTTGAGATATTACAAATCTAAATTTAACATAACCCTAATTTATCGAATTTGATATTTTTTTCGACGCCTAATGTCAAAGTTGAAACTGGAAACTAAAATTAATTACTTTGCAATCATAACTTTTTTTCATACTAAAATTAATAAATATCGAAGCCACGTAGGCACTTTTAATTTC
The DNA here is from genome assembly GCA_016648135.1 of Agrypnia vestita. NCBI lineage: Eukaryota > Metazoa > Arthropoda > Insecta > Trichoptera > Phryganeidae > Agrypnia > Agrypnia vestita. The sequence continues at coordinate 70,235 of JADDOH010006631.1, read as the reverse complement.
AATAATAATAGAAAATTATTCATTTTAATTGAAATGATTTAATAAATACTTACGTAAATTTTGAATATTTCAGGGCTCTATCTGGTCGGAAAGTTGGTGAAAAACAATTATAAGATTCCATCACAACAAACAAACAGACAAAGAGAATTAAATAAAAGCACATAAAAATGATTAATTTCCCATCATTAATCAGTAGGTACAGTATAACTGCTCGATCAGCTCGATCACTTCCCTTAAAGGCTACATTGCTATTAAACAATTTATTTCAAGTGCCTACAAATCCTGACATCCCTACAAGTATGGTCTGCAATAATGACCTCCAACTGCACATTACTGTCTCATTGAAAAGCAATATGGAATTAGTAATTTCATATTAATTATGTCTGTAAGTCAGTAATTGCGCTTCTTGCTCCAAGTGAGATAGCGCCGTGCACACTAATTTTCTGCTCTGAAGTCCTCACGAAGGGTAGTCACTACCTAGCCTCACTTTTCGCATCTCTACGTATAAGCAAGTCTGGGCAGATTTTAAAATTCCCATCTTCATGGTGCAAACTCGACAAAACCAACTAGAACTATGGAAAATGTTTGAGGTGGAATTATTTTTTTGTAAGTATTTGTCGCTAATGCATGATGGATAATTATTTCCATTATATATCCTGAAAAGGAGACGGGCACGTCTCGAAAACGGTCGACTTAAAATCTCAGTAAATGGTTATAATCTAACAATTCGATAATTATTTAATTTAAAATTATAATAAGGCTTTTTGAATGACTACTTGAGTTTATTTATTTAATCAACGGATTTTGTAAACGATCATTTTCTTCATCAGGGTGATAAAAAAATCTAATTCTATCTAAACTTTTGTTTAAAAAATTAAAATCTTAAAAATATTTCTAGTACCTGACTATCGCGTCTATTCTCATTAGTTTAATTATGCTAGAATTACGATAATTTACTGACCACTATTACATAACATTATCAACCTACCAATTTTTATGTAATGAATGTTATTTTTATTTTATTTATAAAACGGCACAGTATATGGCCGTTTAACCGATAAGGTCGATATATTGACGGAAAAATACCAGATTCAAGGTGTAATTGGTAACATACCTGACCGGAAAACTAGGTGATCTGGGTTCGAATTCTAACACAGATCACCTAGCTTTTGAGCTAGAATTAGAAAATTATTTTTCCATTAATTTGATTTTTCTCTACGTCTTTCTAATTGATTAATCAATTTAGTTTTAAATCTCACAGAACTTTGTTATGGACAAATTTCAACTTCACAATAAGAATGTGTTCTTGAATGTAACATATACGTGTTGTATCAAATGTGTCCAAAAAATTTTAAATAATTTAAATGGTTAATTCTGGCGTTCCCTAGCGGTAGTTACACAAAGTAATTTTTGCCTACCGCACCAGAAAAAGTGGATTGCTCTAAAAAATGGATAATATATGTTAATCAATTAATAAATGGGAGATAAGGTAGATATGTTAACGAAAAGCAATAAGCTGATGTGGTATGATTGGTAGCATATCTGACCGGAAAGCTAGGTGATCTGGATTCGAATCCCGGTAGCAGCCAAAATAATTTTTCGTTGATTTGATTTTTCTGTATGTCTTTTAAATTGATTAATAAATTTGGTTTTAAAATATTATTACTTGACATGACAGTAATTCGTGGTACAAACAAAAAATTTTGTACTTCTTCTCATATTTTGATTTATGATTAATACCAATGACATATACGATATAGTAATGGATGCACTTATTAGTTTTAATATTTTTTAAACTGAAATATTTAAAAAAAAATCAAAATAATTTGTAACAAAATATATTTCATTTCATTTATTTCATTTTATTTTTTCATTTTCATTTCACATCTCGATAGTTTCATTTTATTTAATAACAATTATGAAATCATGCTAATTTTGATAACGGAATGAGATCAGCTATTGCATAGGAAGTTACGGGCGGACATTCGGTGATTGGGGTGTTTTTTTTACGAAAATGGCGCTATGAAATTATCAATTATTATTATTATTATTATTATTGGGGGTAATTTTGTCAAAAAAATATTGACTTTCCTTCTTTTCTAAAAATTATGCTCAAGTACAACTCGTGCTTTGGCGACACCTGAACTGACTGCACGCCACTGGTACATAAATATTTTTTACTTATTATAAAAAAGGTTCTTTAAAAGTGAACTTTATGTCTGCAGTTAATCCTTCTGGAAGCGATAAATGAGTCGAATGGGCATATTTATTCCAATCGAAAATGTCATTCAGATAAGGTCCTATTGTGTGTGTTTACTTGCAAAACGTTTTCCACGGGACATTTCACCTGTCGTCCCGCAACTAATTGCAGATTAAGTGCGCACTCTAACTTGTCCACATCCGCTGTGCATGCACCTTTATGTCACGTCGATATTTGTATGCTCACTGATCAGAGCTGGATAAACAGGTTATCTGTTTATAAAATGCTCAAAAACGATATCTTGAATTTGAAATGCAAAAAAAAAAAACTGGGTAGGCCTTTTTAGATCTGGTTGGAGAACCAACATATCGTGAGCGTACTGCGAAAATTGACCAAGTCAAATTTACTTTTTGCGATTTTTTAATGTCGTTGTACTGGAAGATGTCTTTTGTAAAGAGGGTAATAAAGTTAACTTATTTCCCAAAATATTCCTCAAAAACAAAACTTGGTAGTGACTGATTGATCTCGTTATTCTATGAATATATGCTACACGAAAAATTGACCAAGACACATATAGTCATATTATTTATGAGGTTGGTCTGTAAAATCTATAAGATTACATAAAGCAAACATAGAAATAGAAAGTTAATTCAAAATATAACAATAAATCGTGATAAAAGAATACTTATTAAATTTGAGCGGGAAGGAGGACAGTGAGGGGACGTCAGGGTAAAAGACACACTCCCTAATAGGGAAAGACAAAACAAGGATCACACTAAAAGGCGAAGTTCAAGTCCGAGCACCACGGGTCCACAGTCAGGGAATCAAAGAAATCACCCACGAAGAAGCTTCCATCGCAAAATCCACCCCCTGCTGAACTCTCGAAAGAGTCCAAGGTTTCTCTCATTCTTGAAGAGGTCACTGTTCCGTACGGAGCCGTGCCTTACCCCTTCCAGTCCTGCAATCATAGTCTCTCGCAACAACGAACAAATATTTTGACTTGGTCACTTTTTTCAGAATGCTCACATATCTAATGCAATATTTTTATTCGAACTGACTTCACATCCATACACCGCGGTGAGAATGTAAAGTATTTGAAATAATTTAAATATTTGAACAGGAATTGAAAAATTATGATCGCTTGATCTACAATCGCTAAAATTAATTACAAGCGGCATGCAGTCCATATATTCACATGTGCCGTACTCAATTTCTCATTTCTGAAAATTAAATATGAAATGATTATCTCTTAATATTCTTAGCGCAAGCGTCAATAACATTTTAATGTTGGATAATATTCTTGTAGAAAATAATTCATTTATATGATGTATATATTTGCTGATAAATATTGTCACGTATCATGGCTGCTGGAGGAATTAATGAGAACGCTGGAATTTAATTACGGATTTATTTATTACTCATTAATTAATTATTTGATGTACAAAGTCATTTATCACTATTAAATTTAACGATATTCTTTAAATTAAACTGTTTCGTAATTTATCAATCGTAAATACACAATTTATTATCACTTTAACACTTTATTCAAAATTCACTAGAACATTCCATCCAGTTTCCACGCGTGTTATTCGCTTCAGTTTATTTTGCTATGTCAGAACTTTTCCAGATTATTCGCTGTCGAATTATAGCTCGGTTGAGCAACCTGGCCTCCGCTGCTCGCGGCTGCCTTCGCTTCTATTTAACTGTCAAACGTGCTAAAACAACAACTACTTTACTCCCGCGCGCATCTTATTTATATCTGGCCAATGCTGGTATAGAACCTTCTGGGCGTTCTCAGTGCTTAGGAGAAGATTCTCGTGGCTTCTAGATTCTTGTAAAATGAACATTGGATACCGTTCGATAGTGTTGTGACCACTCAAACAACTATCAACAGGAGTGCGTGATTCTTTTTAGCCTCGTTACAATATAGTAATTTTTTCCAGCTTGCTTTAATGTACACGTCTATCCATTTCTATTTATTACTATACTATGTACTCCACTTGACCTTAATTTTTCTAATAAATCAAAATATATTATGTCTCACAGAGACGAAGCTATTTATATGAGAAAGTATGTACGAAAATCTTTTGGGTGTTTATATGACCAATCATACGGCTAACTTAAGTGATCACTTTACACAATGTAACGTTCACAATTCCACTCACGATTGACCACCACATCTATGAATTTTTTTAACATGTATATATTGTCACGGAATCTATGTTGGCTATGGGAGGCAAATAAAACTTTTATTAATTAATTTATCATTTGAACACGAATTTTATCGGAGCACCACTCTACAATTCACACCAACTTTGCAATTCGCACTACTTGTCACTCCTAAATATTTCACAAATACATTGGTAGGTAACTTTCTATTTTCAATTCGCTAGCTTCTATGGTCGTGTGTCGCTTGTCAAACATCACTAATACTAAGTGCGCAGTAGCCGGTCAATCTTTTTTGAAGTCAATATCGCTTCGCGATGTTTCCGGAATCTATTGGGTTATTCCAGATCTTTGCAGTAATTTCCAATTTGCTTTGAAAGGTGCGGAGAGCTATTAAATCCTCGATTATTTGCAATTCTTTCTGCCTCTCCCATCTCTTGACAATATATTATTTACAAATAAAATAAAATATGCACCTGGTTTCATTTCATTTTACTTACGCCAACGCCATTTATGGTTGAAAATAACAACCGCAGATTAAATTTACAACCATAGAAAAAATAACCATAGATGGCATTAGTGTTAGTAAAAGTGAAACGTAGTTTATAAATAGCATGTACACATGTTCCGAAAATTTTATAGATGTGATGGTCAATCATGGCTAGAATTGGTGAACGTTGCATTGTGTAAAGTGATCACTTAAGCCAGCCATATGTTAGTTTGTAAGCCAGCTAAATAAACAGCTTCGTCTCTTGAGACATCTATAATATATCTCGATTAATAACGATCCCTCTGGGTCAACTGTGTTACTAAAATATTTTAACACACTCAAAAATAATGTTCATTTTTTAATTAGTATAAAATTTAACTTTTGTTTAAGATAATTAATTCCTAGGTATACTTATTTAAGTCAAATAATTCATTAAATTATAGACTTGTACACAGAACGTACGATAATATCAAAATTTTCACAGTATAGATCAATTAAAAGAAATAGCAAAAGCAATTGTCACGTCAACCTTGGTCTTCTTATACATATATGCATCTTATAGGTATATGCTTCTATAGGTTTATGCAAAATTATAAGGCTTGTGAGAATTTTATAAGGCTTATGAGCAAAATTATAGGGTGTTTAAATCTATATATATACCAAAAAAATAAAATGCGAGCATTTTATAATGCCGGGGTCTTTGTAATTTTGGTCGAGATTACATTTAATATGCGAGAATAAGAGGTAAAAAGTAGGTACCTACTACAAATAATTGAAGATATTTTGAAACTATTTATTTCGAATACCGTGCAAGATGAGGATTGCGCAGCCAACTATAGTTGGCGTTGCAACAAAAAGGGCGGCAGAATATTCGAGACAACGAGCTTTGTGAGAAAAACGCAAATGGCAGAGGCAAGCCACGTGTTTCCATCTGAAATTAGTCACATGATGCCATCGCGAGGATGCCTTGGTGTGAGTACTCGGGTACGTGTTTTTACTTCAATATTGTATCGCTAAAGTTAAATATTTACTCCAACTACCTGCTACATTAGACTTCAAGGCAATCGTCATACGTAATTTGAAACTTATTTAGGTGTCTCAAGAATTTGGTCTAAAAACATAAAAATATGCATATTGATAGTAAGGTCAAGATGTATAAGACATGCAAGTGACCTATTATGACGTACGCTGTAGAGACGCGAGCTGGTACTGTCCGCACCAAAGGGCACCTCAAGACGTCTGAAATGGAGGTGCTGAGATCCATTACTGGAAAAACTCTACGTGATCGTGTCCGAAATGCAGACATAAGGAAAACCTGCAAAATAGAGGACATATCACGATTGAGTAGATCCAGAAGGAGATTCTGGTGAGATCACGTAGCCAGAATGGACAGTGACAGACTCGTGCAAACAGCAGTGAATGAAATTTCCTCAGGACGACGCCCACCGGGAAGACCACTGAAAAGATGGAGGGATAGCTGGACCTCGTCATCCCAGGAGGCGTAGTTTTCTGTATCACAGATCAATAGATCTCCTAAAAGAAGAAGAAGAAGAACATACTTAGGTATCAGGAGAATCAAACTATTCAAATACGGTTGATATTTTTCTAATTTTTTAGTTCAGAGTAATTTCCAGTGGATGCCAGCTATTTGTATCAAATTTGAGATAAAATTTATTTAAAATGTATTAATGTTTTCTCCGTCTTCTTCTACTTGTGTCCTATCCATTCAACGGAAGTTAGCTATCATGATTTTATTTACTATAACCCGGAATAGCTCTTTAACAGACTGGTCAGAGTTTTCAGCCGTGATGTTCTTCTTCTTCCAGGGCCCCGACTTCCAGCAATCTTTCCCTGCGTTATGTGATTCAAAATCTCGTACTTCTCTGGATGTCTCATTACATATCCGAGGTATTGAAGTTTTCGATTTTTTTATTTTATTTTTTATTTATTTATTTATACAGTAGATACATAATAATGATTTTTGTAATAAATTAAATCTATGTTATAACATTTTAATGACTTTATACTCCCTATAATATGAGCCAATAGCTCGAGCTTATGGGAGGAGTATTTAAAAGCCAAATTAAAATACAAAAGCACAAACCATTTAGAAGTAGTTATTTTTATTATACAAAAATCATTTGAGACATGTGGGCAATGTTACAATACATCGTTGTACAAAATCAAGGAATGACTTCTTTCGTATTTTGGAATGTCTTTCTTGAAATTTGTTTTGCGACAACAATGTATTGTAACTTTTAACTCCCAAGTATATATCGTGATGTTGTACCAAGGTGGTTTTTAAAGTTGGTATCTTTATTTGTCCCTTTGTTCTATGTCTATTTCTTATACAGTCTAAGGGATGGGATTTATTTATATAATAATCTTTATAGGTTTGGCATAGAGAGTTAGTTTTGTATATTTTTGTAAGTGATGGTACATTACAGTTTTGAAATATATTTACAATAGGATAGTCATGAGGTTTTTTGATTTAATTACTTATTTTTCTTGATTCTGACTATATAAATGCCCAACCCTATTTTGATTATTTGCTTATGGAAGAAAACCGTTCAGTTTATTAAATTTTTTTCTTTTTTTTCTTAATAATAGATAATGTTATAAAATTGCTTTGATTGTCTATTTTTGTGTCGGTATACGCTGGCTTTGTACTTACTTATCATTAACTAAAATCTCATAAGGTCATTCATGAGAATAAATAAACAGTATAATTGCTTCACATTTCAAATGTTATTTATCATTCTCGCATTATTATTTCCGTTATTTTTTATGATCACACATACTTAAATATTAGCACATTTCATAAACTTTAGTAATCTCTCTGGCATTTGCCATATATGCATTTTATTACACCGAGATCTTTGTAATTTTGATCGAGATTGCATTTAATATGGAGAATAACAAGCACAAAGTAGGTACTCGAATAATTGAAGATATTTTGAAGTATTTTCGAAGACCGCGCAAGATAAAGACTGCGCTGCAACTACAGTTGGCGCTGCAGCAAAAAAGGGCGGCAGAATATTCGAGCCAACGAGCTTTGACAGAAGAATGCAAATGGCGGAGGCAATCCGCGTGTTTCCATCTGAAATTAGTCACATGATGCCATCGCGAGGATGCCTTTGTGTGCGTACTCGGGCGCGTGTTCTTACTTCAAAATTGTATCGCCGGCCGGTTAAATATTTATACGCAACTGCCTGCCCCCTTCGCGACCCGCTCGCCCCGCGGGCCGGCGGTGTTACCACTTTTTCAGCGCCGCGCTGCGACGGGAAATTTAAATTGAAAATTATGATAATAATTGTCGGCCATCTTGGCGCGGCAAAAACGCGCGGGAATCTTAGCGGACGGACCCGGCGAGAAAATGTTAAGTGAATCCGTATTTGGTGCAACTAATTGCGCGGTGCGCAGCGTGGTGCGTGAATAATTACCGCCGCCGAAGTGCTCGCATAATTTGATGGGCGCGCTGGTAATGCCCAATGGCACAAATCGGCGGAAAGGTGAATTCTGTCTTGCGGAGGTCGCCGTTGTATTGGGGCCGTCAAGCCGTTAAGATATGCCTCTGATAAATGTTGACAGTAATGTACCATATGATTTTGTACTTTGAAAGAGTCATTTATGTAATAAAAATGACGTAAATTATTTTCTACTAACATTGTAAGGCTATATTTACTTAACATAAAAGCAGAAGAACGGTATTGAAGAGTCCAAAGATTTAGGCCGTAGTGCGAAGAAGAAGAAGATTTAATGATGTGAAAAATTATTGAAGATGAGACGGAATTGTATCTGTCACAAAAATTTTGTAAGAGAAATAACGATTTATCTCACAGAGAACGCATAAAAACATGCGTAACAAAAAATATGACGAAATACCCTTGATTTAATATGAAAATTACAATAATTTCCTTGAAATGAATCTGAATTGTTATAATAATTATTATTATCTTAAAAATAGTGCATGCTTAAATATTTTTAACTAACTATAAAATATACCCGTCGAAAAAGACGTGATTTTATGAGAACAGCGCCATTTAGCGTCTTGATAGTAACGGACATTGTTACAAGAAAATTCCTTTTTTTTTGCTTTTTACACTTCATAATTTTTTTTGACCTCATCATTATTTGCGGACTTTCTTGACAGACACTGTTATGTACACAGGTTTTTATTGTGATATACGATCTATGCATGTGATCTAATGTATAAAAGACATATTCTTTAATTTTTTATCTATCAAAAATTGACACAATACACATTTTTTAAACTTTTCTTTTTTTTCTCTTTCTTCCTTTTTTCCTCTTTCCTTTTTTTGTTAAAGATCTTCATTGCACTGTAGACTTCTTTCCTTTTAAGAAAGACAATCGAATCACAATCGAGTATGTGTAAGCTGTGCGTACGAAGCATATTATTTCACTGTGTTGGTGATTATACCCGTAAACACGAACACAACGAAGCAATGAACGTCGTATGCATGGCTTACACATACTAATTCGATTGTCTTTTTTAAATGGAAAGACCTATATACATAAGAGATTTTTGGCACTGTTTGGAAATTATTGGAAATTAATAAATTATTTATTTATTAATAATTAGTTATTATAATAAATTGACGGTCACTGGACACGTCTCAATCTAAAGCATATCGAATTCCCAATATCTCACATTTTATCACTCGTCTATGAACACTTTGTTTATCACTCGCAAGAATATTTCATTTAATTCACTTATTTTCAGCGCCAGTTAGGTACTTCGCTCGATTATTGTCGCTGGTCTCTGTCGCTTCGAATTCCACGACTGGACACCCCGGCCATAGTTCTGCGGCTGATGTCACATCGATAGAAACGACAAAATCCGTCAATAACACTAACTGCACAGCTGTAGGTTCCTCTGTATGTACGCAACACGTTGGTTTTACAAATCTTCGAGAACATTCTGGTATTACCTAACGATCTTATTGTTGTCATATTCTGTACGTATTTGCAATACAGTAAAAAGGCTTTGAGAGATGTTAAATTTGGCTTTATTAAAATTGTCAGTTCTTACGCCAGAAACGAGGTGCAATATATAATAGCGTACAGCGGTATTTAATAATTGGCAAAATAAAATATTAATATATCCTGCATTTCAGCTGAACGCCGACACGTCTCGTAAAAACAATGGGGAATATTTTCCCAGTATTTGTCGGGTAATTGGTAACAATGTTTATGACCGGGACTAGTCCGACGACTTTTTGTCACTCCGTTTGTCGTGTCAACGGGAGTGACAGGTGCTGCTGTCTCGGAGCCATCCAGAAAGTTGCATTTAAAGTCAAACACTCCGGTTTAACCGTCTAAAACGTAACTATTTGGAGTGTTGACTTCACTACTCATTTATTACCGCTAGGGTTACTCTATTCCCGGACTTTTTTCACTTTCCGGGATCCCGGGTCTTGTGATATTTTGATAATTTTTTTTTTTTTGATAAAATATTTTATTAACTAATTTATTAATCAATCAGAAAAGACACGCAGAAAAATCAAATTAACGAAAAAATATTTTAGCTGCTACCGGGATTCGAACCAACGGACCTCCACTCTATCCGGGAATGGCACGTGATCCGATTTCGCCATGGCAGCTTGGTAAATTACCTCAAATTTTTCGATCTTATATATAGTCTCTTTTTAATTGATTAACACACATGCTATTCCATTTTTATTAAGATTTAAGACTTAATGTTTGTTTTTCATAAATGTTCTTATTCTTTTAATTCGATTAATTGGTAATATAAATTAAACATGTACTGAGAAAAATACTATTTCTAAATAAAAATATATATAATAAATCCATAATATTAAAAGAAACATTTTTAAAATCTAATTTGAAAGAAATGTATTGTTTGAACATACTAGCAATCAATAAGTATATTATATATTATAAAAACATAATATTGATAAAAATAAAATATTGAAATTAAATACACACATTGAAACAATTTTATTTAAAATAGCATTTTAAAAAAACCAAAATCTTCTCGATTTTATACATATATTTGACAATCATAAATTATCGTTTTATTCCACTAATTTGAATTATATAAGCATAAGCGCTTTCGATAGGCACAACCATTATCTTCAGAGGCAATATTAGAACTCTGCCTCTGAAGATGATGTTGTGCCCATCGAAAGCGCTTAGGCTTATATAACTCAAATTAGTGGAATAAAACGTTGTGTATAAATCATTGTGTTAATCATGAACTTCCACTCTGTAAACGAAACAACGCTTAATTTATTAAATTATATTTTAATTAATTTATCACTCCGATACCACGTGGAAGGCTTACCATTTATTTATTTCAAACTGTTCAAACTACTCAAATCAGAGGGCGGTAATGAATAATATTAATAGCACTTTTCATTGTTATATTTACACTTTTCCAAAAAAATTATTGCGAATCCAGGGAGTCTACATGAGCATTCCCGGGACCCGGGTACACTGAAAACCCCAAGTATTCCCGAGAATCTATTCCCGGGTCGACCTGGGTCAGAAACCCTAATTAATATATATACACACCAATCAATAATTAAGCGATAAACTCACATTTCATGCATTGCTAAAAATACTCTTAATACGTAGATAGGTACTTACGCTTTGTATCCTTGGAATAATAAAGTATCGTTTTAGTGATATATAACAAATGCGCTACTTTGAATATGACAAGAATACAGGGTGATGTATTTGAGTATAATGAAAATCCTCTTAATATGTAGTAGCTATACTTTGTATCCTTGGAATAATAATGTATCATTTTAGTGAATTAATAACAAATGCGGTAATTTGAATATGACGAGAATACAGGGTGACGTATTTGAGTATGATGAAAATGCTCTTAATACGTAGTAGCTACACTTTGTATCCTTGGAATAATTAAGTTTCATTTTAGAGAGTAGTAACAAATGCGCTACTTTGAACACGACGAGAATACAGGGTGACGTATTTGAATATGATGAAAATGCTCTTAATATGTAGTAGCAACACTTTGTATCCTTGGGATAATTAAGTATCATTTTAGGGAATCAATAACAAATGTGCTACTTTGAATATGACGAGAATACAGGGTGACGTATTTTAATATGATAAAAATACTCTTAATATGTTGGTGTTGGTACCTATACTTTATATCCTTGGAATAATAATGTATCATTTTAGTGAATTAATAACAAATGCGGTACTTTGAATATGACGAGAATACAGGGTGACGTATTTGAATTTGTTTTTTTTAATAACGATAAACTATTATATATGTTCTCAGGTTTGCACAGCCACACAGAATCTTCTGTGTGTATTTTTCTAGGATATTTGAAGTATGTAGGCACAAGCCAATTTAGAAGTAGAAGTTTATACAACTTTAACTTGATGTGTGGATGTGGATGGAATCAGTAAACATTGTATAGAGTGATCTAAGATTTCCATACACGTTTCTCATATAAATAGCTTCGTCTCTTTGAGGCTTCTATTATTTATCTTAATTTCAGTAATTAATTAAGTTTTTTCAGAAGTAGATTGTACGACATACTGCCGCAAGCCTTACGCAAATCTGCGAATATCCCAATACATTTATTATTCGAGTCCAATGGCGACATCGTGGTACGCACAGTACGGGGTACAATTCATGTAAGACGCGTATTGGGCGAGTGTGGCACTCCCCGCGTCTTATCACCGATCAACACTTCTGCCAATAAATATAATAAATTGAGACAAGATGTTTCGGTCGCCCGTGATGAGCTCGCCGCGCGGACTCGGCCGCGAGCCCGTCTCGGCTGGCCAGGCTGGCCAGGTTGGCCGGGCGGGTTAATACGGTTTCCGCGGGGCAGGATCCGGTCGGGGCGGGAGGATAATAAATCTCTCATCCCGACTGACAGCCTTGGCCAGGGCTGGACCGGGACAAGGGGATAATTTCAATTATTTATTTATTTATTTTTCAATTGATTGAGCAACATTGTAGATTGACATTTTTAAAAAAAGAGTTGATTATTTTATTTGCATATATCTACTTTTATTTGAGTATTTACACCAACGTGCTTCAGAAATTACCATTCCATAATCAAGGTGTTGTACAACTGTAAAAAAAAATTCGAATGAAATGTCTTTTGTTCCTTGTTTTTCTAAATTATTTTAAAAAAAAAATTATTACCGAAGTTCTTGATTACTCGCAATTATTGGAAAAAAAATTAGAATTCGGCTAGTAGACAAATTTAATTGATTATTAATAATATTTTGTTTACTATTACATGCTTTACTAATTTCTAATGATTCTAAATTATTCAATTTCAGACCAAAATTATTTATATGTAAAATAGAAAGTCCTAAATTTTTATCAAAACCGTGATCATTTTCTAATAAATGATTTTAAAATTCAGAGAAACCATGATTATTCAGACATATATTTATTTACTTGAGGGAAAATTAACAGCAGATCTATATATTAACAAATTTTACTTAATTTTTATTTTAAATTTAATTTATTGGTTTTCTTACAGGTATATAATTAATAAATCTTGAAAAAAAAAACAATTATTGATGTACAGAGCCTTGGGCCAATTACAAGAAAATACATATATCGACTGCCCCAACGAACGAGGCAGTAACTCAATATTTCAGGTATTTGAGTTGGTACCAATTTTAGGTTTAGGCCATGATTGCCTACCTACAGCAAAGACAGCAGTATCTCAAATGCAATATTTAACAGATAAATATATGAAGTCGCTCAGATGGTTTGGGCATGTTGAGCGAATGAATGAGGAAAGAATGGTAAGAAAGATATATAATGCAAGTGTTGATGGCGCCAGAGAGGGCGACCGCGGAAGACGTGGCATGACCAGATCAAACAGATACTGGAAGATGGTCCCGTTAGAAGCCTCAAGCGCGAGCTTGCATGCGAAAATGTATGAATGTGGATGAGGCGAGAGTTATATGTCAGGACAGAAGAGTGTGGCGCTCTATCCTCTCTGCCTACCCTCACGGAAAAACGGCGTGATGGTAAGTAAGTAAGTAAGTAAAAATATGAATTTTACAAAACTAGTAAATCAATTAACCATTTTTCTTCCATGTAATAAAGAAGTAGGTAGGAATGTAAATTATAATAAAATATCTCAATTACTAGTAAGATTGTCTTAAATATTACTTACACACACAAAAATAAATTTGAGAAGATTAAAAAAAGAATTAGAAATCCGGTTCGAAACTTAAGTGTCCCCCTGAAAAATCGATTTATTTGAGTTACTGCCTCGTTCGTTGGGGCAGTCGATATACAAGAATATTATACCAGGATCGATAAAAAATAATAAAAAACAATATGTCAAATAGTGAGTCTGTGTGAGTGTGTGTATTTGTATGTTTTTATGTGTTCGTGTGTGTGTTCACACGTGTGGGAAGAAAAATGTCATCGCGCGGGTTTATACGTAAGGGATTTTGTAAACTGCTCAAAATTTAAATATAAAATATCGAAATCTGCAAAGGCCGTGTCATAGGTATCTAGAACTCTGTTAATAATACAGTTTTTACCGTATTTTGTTCTCCAATGATTTAAGTGGAAAAAGCGTGGTGCTCTTGTTCGTCTCTGCGGGACATTAAAGTGTACCAAATATAAAATAATGGATATTAAATTATGCCAATTACAAATTTTCCACTGAATTTAATAATTTATTAAAACGCAATAAAAAAAAAATTTAAATTATTTTAACAGCGAGTGGAGAGGGTGGAGGGGAACGTGGGAAGCGAGTAGAAGGGAAGATAAATTGTATGAATTAGTTTGGGTGCGGTTGTGTAATCTTTGAGTTAAAAAAGTCAATGTGGTGATAGTTTATGTTAAATGAATTTTTATATTTGTCAGGTTGTCTCTATATATTTAATAATGCAAAAAATAATAGTAGGAGTGTGTGTGTGTGTTTACTAAAAGTAAAAAGAGTGCATTTACGTCGCAGTACATTTGTGTGAAGTATAGGATTAAACAAATTCCTAAAGAAACTACGAATAGTACAAAACAGAGCGATGCGCATAATACTGAAGTGTAATAGGAGAACTAAAATAACAAAAATGTTGAATGCCCTAGGACTGGAAACCGTAAATCAAAGAATAATATACAATGTAATGGTGCAAATATCTAATATTAAACATGGATCAGTACCCAAATACTTTGATGACAGGATGAAACTGAATAAGGATTTTCATTCCTACAATACGAGAGGAAGCGACAACATAAGACTACCAAAGAAAAAGAAAAACATCTCACAAAATTGTATGATGTATAAGGTATAAAAATCTTCAATAGCTTGCCAAAGGAAATTCAAAACATGGAATATAAGGAAGTTTAAACTGGAGTGCAAAAATTTTATTGTAAAAACTTTTAAATGATTAGATGGAATGCAATATGTTACAATGTGTTTAACTAGAGTTAAGAGTATCAGATAAGCGCATAAGCTACCATAAGCTACCAAGCCTGTGCAATCTACGTACAAGAAAGTTAAAATACGAGTTAGTTCTAGCGTTATTGCAATAAAATAGCGTAGGTATCCAAGTAGCTCTTACAGGCGCATGAAACATAAACATAGATTTTTTAAATCCCAATAATAATAATTTCGTTGTCTCTCTGTCTGTCCGTAACTTCTTTAATATATATTTTTCTTTTTTCTTTTTTGCTCTTTTCCTTTTTTTTATAAATAAATAAATACCTTATAAATACTTATTCCTCAGAAACCGACATGAAAAGTACCGTAATTTTTGACGGGTTACAGCTAGTTAGAATTAATACCGATGCAATAAGAATATTTATGCGACAATTATTCCGTTTTCGCATCTCTATTGTATAAAAAAAATTCTCATAGAGACGTAGCTACATTTTTTATATAGGAAAGTAGGTATGGAAGTCTTTTTGGATCTCCCCTCAGAATATTCTCAATAAGTCTCTCATGAGAGATGAGAGACCTATTCTCTCTCATAATATAAATAGATATAGAATATTCATTCTTATTCTGGTAATCTCAAAATATTGTGAATAAGAATATTGTGTTCTGGAACCTTCTGATGCGGCCCTGGCAGCGCGTATTAAGTTGTTAGTTAATTACTGCAGCGGGTGGATGGTAATTAGACCGAGCGGTGGTCTCACCTTCCTCTCCTCGCCCCTTCCTAATTGCGGCCCTTACGACTCACTCCCGTAGGCCTGAATTACAAGCAGATCCGCCCTCTCAAATAATAATCTCCCTGACCAAATCCTGCGCGATGATGTTCCGCTTCGACCTTGAACCCCACACTCTCTGCACCTGCGCTAAATTTTATATATTTTTTAATACTTGTATATTTACAACAGAACTCAAAATTTTATTTTTATCATTATTTCTAATACCTAGAAGAAAATGCATGTGTATATTTGATTTGATAACTATTATTTCATTTGATGTAATTTTGTTATACTTTATTTTAATCACTTAATGTTTTATTTTTCTTTATATATCACTTTATTAATTGTTTTTGATAGAATTAAACCTTATCTCCATTTTTTATTTATACCTATCAATCTGTACATCTTTATATACATTGTTTTTTTAGTGGTACGTTGTACCGTGCATTAAATAAATAAATGTTTGCGCATGTTATATAAATATTCTTACTATTTTCAAGCTAAACTAGACTTATTCAATTAAAATAGGACTAGCTTACTGGTCACCTGGAATGAGGCTTGATCCGCCGAATTTCGAAACCATGTCATTTAATTAAAAAGTATTCTTGTATAAAGAGCGACTTATTTACTAAGACACTTATGAAGAGTATTTAGTTCGATCTTTTCACAATTGTTTCAAAATAGATAATTTCGTAGTAATTTTTTTAAGCAAGACGAACATATATTGTAGCAGACGTAGTGCCAAATTTAATATTTCAAAGTTGCATAACTTGTATTGGAAATGATTTTTTGAGCTGAAAAGGTCGCTTTGACCTAGAACACGATGCCAGAATATGCCCATTGAGACTTTTTTGCTGCTTTAGACATATAGACTTAATTATTATTATTAGTTTTTAAACTCTTCTCCTCTTCTCTCAATATTCCCGTTACAACCACTTTTACACCAGTACCTGTAGCTCATTTTATTATTTGGTAATAAATTAATTATCTTTATTTACACCTAATAGATGTAAAAATTATGTCGATTTAATTCTTCACCTGTCGATGAGAGATTCTGTTACTCTCGAATCTTAAGTATTAAAATATAAAATTATTATGAAACTCGGGTAGAGGTAAAAAGTTAGTATTTTGCACTCAATTTAATGATGATCTTAATAATTGAGTTTTATTTAATAGATTTTTTGAACATGCTCGCTTTTTTAGTCGCTATAAATAAATCGAACAGAATCGTAACGGCTACAATAGTGGCCTACTAGCTGTAACCCGTAAAAAAATTGTACTTTTGTATGTCGGTTCCTAAAGAGTAAGTATTTATTTATTTTTAAAAAAAGAAGACAAAACAGGAAAAAAAAGAACAAAAAAGAAGAAAAGAAAAAGAAAAAAAGTTCTTATAAAATAAGTGATGGACGTTATACGAAGTTACGGGGGCAGGCAGAGAGACGGATGGACGGATGGACAGACAGACGGACAGACAAATTATTTAAATTGGGATAAAAAAATTACGTATTAGGCGCATGTTAGCATTCCATCGCATGTTGTTTGTGTCCACCCCCATGTACATAATGTTATTATTAAGTCATTGGTGGGTTGGGTAATACGGGGAAACAAACAATATTATATAACAGGTTTGGCGAAGGGAACTACATAACCTTCTCAGGCCTTGCAATAAATATTCCACTTTAATTGGCCTCCGAGCTCTCTCTATGATCTGCGGCTTAAGAGTGACCGCCAGGAATGTTGCAGCCCGTAGTAACAAGGGACAAAACCAAATATTTTAATAAAAGAAAAACACTTTCTCCAAAACTACCATTTATTGAATTATTAACATGTTTCGGCGCCAATAATTGTCCTTTCATCAGGTTTCAACGTATTCTAAAAATTAAAATTAGAAGTAGGTATAGACATTAACAAAAACAAATAAATATATATGAGAGTTGAATTACAAGTAATAAATAGTGTTAAAACATATTAAAATGATAATTATTTGCAAAAAGGATTTGATTACTTATAATATTTAATTAATTTGCTATTGACAGTTTTTCTAATTTCTAAAATTTATAATTTATCTAACTGTGATTCTAACTAAGAGAAATGAGCGAGCACTGGACGTTTTTGAAAGGAAAATTTTGAGGCGTGTCTTTGGACCGGTTCTAGAAAATGGACTTTGGCGCAGACGTTACAGCATTGAACTCTGTACTCTGTTTAAGGAGCTATTACAATTATAAAACTGACAAGACTTCGATGTCTGGTCTAAGAGAGAGAATGACCGAGCATCAAGCACCAAAATCTCTGCTGAACTCAAGACAGATTGGGCAAAGGAGCTTAGAAGACCAAAATTAAGATGGAGTGACAACGTCCTCAAAGACATATCTGCCTTGGAGTTTCTGAACTGGAGAGAGCTGGCACTAAACCGAGACGAGTGGAGGAAGGCTCTTGAGGAGGCCAAGACCCACCAGGGGTTGTAGAACCAAGAGTTGATGATGATGAACTGTCATCCTGTTATTTGTTAAATTAAAATAAATTTGTTAAATTAAAGTTAATTAAAATTTCTAAACCCTTGTTAATATCATGAGAATGGTTCGTTTCCAAAAGATGATAATAAAGTTCAGAATAGTTTCAAAATTTAAACATCTTAAATGCTCCTTAATCGTAATATCAACATTTCTACAAGTTTTTGTATTATATAAATTGAGGGAATAATATTTTTCACTATTTTTTTCTCACTCACTATTTTTTTATGAAATAGCGCGAATTAAAATCATGTAACAATTGTACACTCTTAGGTACTCCATAAAATTTTAAAAATATATAAGATAAATCAATCACAAAAATATTCCGAAATAATCCATCGAAAAATATTTCACTGACATCGGGATTTGGATCCTGAACTTCTCCATTTCTGGGACCTGCAATTTACCAATTTCCCTATTTTAATCATTCCAATGATCCCTACGTAAACTGTCACTTATAAAAAAGAAATTGTACAGGAGAGTCGTTTAAAGTTTGGTTTTACAAACAAAATTAGCGTATTTGTCTAGTTTTACGTCAGTTCTTTTCTATGTATAAAGTAGAAGTATAAAGTAAAGTAGAGTATTTATTTATATTTTGTATTACGGAGAAGAATACTTTTTTATGTATTGGTACAAAAAATTTAACATGCATTTTTGGTAGATGATCTAATTTACGGAGGGACCGTCAATTTACGTATGCTTTTTCGTAAACGATTGATCCATTTTCTAATAGCCTAAATATTAATTGAATTTATTTCATATATACCCTGTATACATCATAAGTTCGTAATCAATAATATGATCGCCGTACTGTGCTGTTCGAGCTATATAAAAAGAGTTTATATGTTTAAGATTTATGAAATTTTTGCTGCTCTAAATTTGAACTTTTATTTTTTTAATTTATTATTTCGGTGGCTAGTTTGTAGAACTTCATAATGATACATATAAAAATAAAAACATTTTTTTTTAATTCTACTTATTTAATTTTTGTGAGACCCGTTTCGCCTTATAAGGGAGTTGCCAGTCCCTTTGTCTCCTTATAAAAGCAAGGACTTTATCAATCCCTCAATCCGATTGATAGTGCCTTCATAAGGTGAAAACAAAAATTAAGTAAGTAGAATTAAAAAACAAATGTGTTTTTATCATATATGTGTTGAATGTTTTAATAAAGAAATTAAAATTAGTTACATTATCTGATTTTTATCTAACCTTATGCATATTTTCAAAATGGCTTATTGGATTGTCCTGAAGTAAATTAATTAATTAATAACCTGTCGTGTACATCCACTACAATTTTTTATACACTTTATTGTATTCTTCTTTATACTTTTTTTTACTTTTATTATATCAATTTTCTGTTTATTCTTTTGACTAACGTTTCCATTCTTTTCTTTTCTTTTTTCTGTGAATCTTTCATCTATTTGTATTATAAAAGACTTTATGACCGTGTCAAACATAAATAAATAAATAAATAAAATATTTCACAAAATTAACGTATTAGCTAGTAATTCCTTCTCCTGCCTGATTAGACATTGCCTGACAGCCACCCATTTGTTCAGGCTCAACTTAATAGGTGTCCGACGTGAGTGTGGTTCAAAGCAGAAGCCTTTTTTGCCTGTCCATCACGAAGCTTCAAGTCACTTAACAGTGAGCTAGTCAAGGGTAATTTTCAACTCCCGACGAATGCACATCACTTTCATTCTATTAACTTACCACGTCTAATTTAACACTCCACATTGAATGGCACAAAAAGGATTTCCTAAATACTGTAACGAGATGGTGAGCCAAAAGCAATTGCGCATTATCAAAACCTCTCGAAATTTCTCGAAGACAACAACACTATGAAATCGTCTAGGACGGTCCCGTAAATACAGAAAAAATCTAGCGACCACTCGAATTGTGAAGAAATTTGTCGAAACATCTAGAAAGCAGTGTCACCTATAAAAGGCCTGGCGCGCGTATGGTGGAGCAAGTCTAATTTTGACGTTTGACGAATGTTAGTAGCAAAAAATCACAAAGCAGTGTGACCAACGCTTGATAAACCTAGTAATAGATATCAGGCGAGCACCTACCGACAAGAGAGAAATTTTTCAACGTACTAAAATTAGGATATTCTAGAAAGTGTTCAAAATATCGATAGAAACAGCGTTAATTAGTGTGAATTAAGAAACAGTGTAATAATAAGTGCGTGAAATATTTTATAAACATTAATAGGTAAGTGTAATTTAAGAACAGTGCTCCGATTTAGTTCGTGCCCATTGACTTTTTGGTATAATAATAAAAACTTTAATTAAGTTAAAATATTTGATTTAGCCTCACACAGCCACGTCCCGTGAAAATTCATATAAGAAGAAGAAGTAGTTATTGTCATTAGCCTCCCTGGCTCTACAACACCATATGGGTCGTGCCCTCTTCCACAGTATACCTTTACACTTCCCTGCACTGAGCTATTGCTGATTTCAAGATAGGTTTTTTGTTCATATCCTGCCACCTCACTTAGGATATATCTATTCTTCGATTTGCTTCATGTTAATCATTATCATCTCTTCACTCTAGGACCATCTAACAGGATCATTTATGACCTGTTGACGTTCTGTTTGTTAGAAAATAAAAAAAACTTACCCATAAAAACCAAGCTTTTATTATACTTCCTCTCTCATTTACTAGTGGAAACAGGTTTGGCGCTTAACTTACGCGTTGGGTTCGAGTCGGGCGACGCCATGAAAGCTAGTAAAAAAAAAATTGAAAAATCCAAAATTATACTTTAATTATTATTTTTTTAACGAAAATTTATTTGATAATTTTTATCGTCGCCACGAGTCTGTTTGCAAAGTTTCAGCTCCATTGGATCACGGGAAAAGGGTTAAAAATCGATCCAATTTTTTTTCGACAGACAAGCAAGCAGACGCTACGAGTTAAAAGAAAGGGAGTAATAAAATTGAGTTCTTACGCATGCCGTATACGCCCTCGGCATCCAAACCTCTGTAGTTCACTAAATTTTGTAAACTTCAGCTGATCATGCAGGTCGTAAAATTCCTGTTTATAACTTCTACATCACTCACTCTTTGAAAACCCTCCCAATTTTCTTTCTTTATAATATTAATATTTAATTACTATTTAGTTCCATATTACAAATGGCTTAAGATACATGATTTTAAAATTGCATCAACGAATAAACAAAGTATACTAATATTATATCAATAATGGCCATTTAAATTTTTTCATAACAATTTTTGAACGTTTATTTAATTTCCAATATTTTGTATTACCTTTGTAAGGTTGTGGAATATTTTGAGTCCTTTGTATATGTATTTAATAATTTTGTGAAATATTTTTATTCTATTTTTTTTTTATTTATATAAAATCATTATATTGTTTCACTCCGTTATTAAATTATTTGGGAATAAACCACGTATTATTTTAAACATTTTTACCAAAATATTTTATTCTCTGATTCACTTGGTTCATTCAATATTTCTGTTATTTTTGTTTTTCTATTGCATTTTAATATAACAATCATTCCTTTAAATCATATTAAGTTGTCCTTTAAAGTATTAATATTTTCAATAAATTGTATCTCCTTATTATCATGCCTTTCAATCCTTTCAACGAACTTTGATTACCATATATGCTTTCAGCACTGAATTTATTGCGTCCCGGAAAAGCTCTATAATAAACTGCCTGTTCTTCATCCATAATTTTCGTCTTCTTCCAAAGCCCCGATGTTGAAGTTTTTGGATTTTTATTATTGACAAAAATTTATTCATCCATAACATCTTCATTCGTAGTTCTATTCATCCATCTTTTTTTTCGCATTCTTCTCTAGAAAAAAATAACCTTGTCGATATTATTTTTTATAACAGTCAAATAAACTAAAATATTTCCATATTTAAATTAATTTTATCTATTAAAAATCAGATTACATTCTTTTATATTAGATGTTTTAGGTTAGGTTAGGCTGTGCTAGTTTTTGTTTTTCGGTTTTTTGCTTTTTTAATTCATTTTTTCAATTATAAAATAATAAATACACAATTTTATAAATGTATTTAACATCTTAAAATTAGTTATTTTAATTTATATATAAATTATACAAACTCGTCGAAAGCAATGTTATCAAACATTCCTAGTTGAAACTATTCAACTAGGAATGTTAGATAACATCGCTTTCGACTGATTTCTATCCAATTGGATCGTATGTACGGTCCAGTTTAAAATGATGTATCTAATAATAGACAATTTTAAATTACTGTTAAATATATTTTGTAGTTTCGGAGCTATGAATATATGTATAAATAACTTTTTTTAAATACATTTTTGCTGATAATATAACTGTGTATAAATGGTAATGGATAAATAAATTTTTCTTTTTCTTCTTCCTGTTTAAACTTATTTTTTTAATTTACACAATGTACTTGAATCTTTTTAAGTGCAATCTAAATTTACACAAAATTTTTATATGTATCTGAATCTCTTTAAATGCATATCTGTCTTATGTGATTTTTTTATTTTATATTATGTATATTTTGTAAAAGCCCATAATTTTTTAATGACATCAAACAATTCCGCTATCGAATATTTAAAATAGTTTTTATGGTGGTTCATGAGTCACGTGTATTTCTATTAAAATTAGAGCTAAGTATTCCGATGGCTAGAACAATAAGTCGAAGAATATTACGAAAGTTAAAAAATGCATGAATTAATAATTTATCTTTAATTATTTAATACCATCTACAGCTCTTTCGTACAACGCAAGCAAGTATAAAATATCCCAATAAAAAGTCATCGCACTGAAACAATGAACAAATATATCATTAGGTATTAACTACTCTATTATGTTAGGGCAATAAAAATCTTCTAAAAAATACTAATCTATGACATTATTCCATCCATTTGTTTTGCATATCAAAACAATAAAAACGGAAAAAACATCGCGAACTGCTCAATTATTTGGTTGCATTACATTCATTAGCCTACGTAGCGGCAGTAAAAAGTAGCTAAATTCTTCGCCTTACTGGCAACACACATGCGAGATGACGTGCGCGCGCAAATCCAAACGTCAGTCAATATAACCTACAAATGTATAGCATTGAATTAATTGCCTCTTTAACCTCTTCATGCATGAATTATCGTTTTCGTAAAAGACATTTATGTGTAATTTGTATTATTTATTAATGTTTTCCTACAACATATATGTAGAAAAAGGAGGAAAGGAATAAGAAGGAGAGTAAGACAACGTGTGAAATACTCGTAGACAATGAACAAATCCGAAACGAATACAAACGTATTTGATTGTGTGTACGTTTGCTTTGACATTTGATTGAAAGTATATGAGTAATTTTTGAATGCATCCATTTCCTAGTATGTCATTTTTTGATTTTTGAATTTCTTGTTCCAATACTGATAATGAATGAATGATGAAGTCTGGAGCTGGCAAAAGAAGAACGAAAGTTGACCGAATGCATGGGAAATGAGAAAATATTTATTTAATATGTGGCTTAATACGTGCCCCGTAAAAAATTAAAAACAAAATTATCACCTTCTTATATAAAAATTACCCAATTTTTACCTTAATTTCAGGTATAAAATCAGATTTTAATAACTGTGTTGACATGTATGATATTGACTTATATCATAATTAGAATTCTTATTTTTAAAAAGTCCCTAATTAACGTATTTTTAATTAAAAAAAGTACTGGTTGAAAATTCAAAGTAGGTACGGGAGTAAACACAATAAGTATATTGTTTAAATTATTTCATTATATGAATAAAAAGTGTTTTAAAATCATCAAAAAATGTTAAAAAATTTTAAAAATTAAAAAAATTAAAATTGAACATTTCTTAATTATTTATGTCAGGCTTCATCATCATAATGCTAGCTTTATATTGGTAAAAAATATTTTCTACGTGCGCATAAATATTCAGTAGGTTTGATTTCTATTATTTCTATTGTGACTGTTGATGATTTCTAAGATACTGAAAAAGATTTTTTTCGCGGCCCGTCGCTTAATGCTTATATTTTCTTAATTATTGTAAATATCGTTCTAAAAATTGTAGTATAGTAAGTATGTTCATTCTGATATAAGATGCTAATTGGTACTAACTAAATTATTATATTTAGATATTACTGGAACACTGATTTCAAGCGCATTTTGCGGTCTCGCTTTCTCGCCACATGCCCACAAAAAAAAATTACCCTCAATGCGCAAATTTGCAGCGAATGTCCAGCCTTACTAAAAACCTACATATATTGTTTGTTGCTTGTTTTCTACTATTTTGTGCGTCTCTGGCGTTGCGTTGCTAGCACCGTGTGGGTACCACAGGCTGGCTGAAACATTGTTTAATATATAGCAGCATCATTTGCTGGCACCGCGCCGTTGTCTCAAAAGTTATGTCTTCATTAGGGGGCCTCCGCGGCCGGCTGTCAGCTCCGCCCAATAATTCTTGTCTCTGGGATCCTCGCCTCGGTCCGCGGTGTGCGATTTGTGATACTACCATCGGGGGCATCGTGTGCAGGCTGCCGTGTAGGTAAATTGGTCGCCGCCGTTGGCATTCATGCTTCATGTCGCCCCCGTATCTATAGTATAAATCTCGCGACCATCGGGTCTGAAAGAGTTATAAATTTCCGATGTTTTCTACGGCGATGATAAACGAGACGAAATAAGTCGATAAATTTAATACGTCATTCTTGACTTGGTACAGTGGCACTGCGCAGCTCAGGGACAGGTCCGCGGACATTTGTACCAACGACAAATGTTCCAAAATAAAAGATCCACGCGACGCAATGAAAACAAACAAAATTTCTAAATGTTTTTAATCAAATATCAACAATACAAAAATAATGAACGTTGGAAATAAGAGAAAGAACTTTGACGAAGGCAGCAACAAAAGTAAAATGTAATTTCAGAATATTTTGAGTATGTTAAATAATTTCAAGAACACAATACTGGATTTAATCCCCAGGGGAACATCATCAATCAAGATATATTAAAGATATCATCCACAGATGATACAACTCATATTTGAAACAAGTTATGCAAAGTTGGCGTATATTCAAAAAAATTTATAGATGTGATAGTCTCTCGTGGGTGGAATTGCTGAACCTTAAAAAAAAAAATTTTATTAGAGGTGCGAATAAAATATTAAACTATTTTCAAATTAAGCTAAACGCTTATGCTATGAAAATAGGACTAACTTGCTGGTCTGGAGTGAGGTTCGAACTCACGGCCTTTGGATCACGAGGCGAGAGTCCTAACCACAAGACCAAAAACCTACTCTTGTATAATTGATTGTATGTAAACATTGTGTAATATGATTACTCAAGCCAGCCTACGATAGGTTGTAAACCCTTAAACGCCAAATAACTTCGTCTCTATGAGACATCTATAATAAATCTTGGGGAAATGTAATTTAATTTAGGTAATCTTGTAAAAATAATTTGTATCATGATCTTGTTGCTTCGAATAAAATTGAAAAAATCATCAATTTTTTTTTTTTTTTATGAAAGAATTTTGAAATGCGGACCAAGCCATGACGACAGGTTTTTCAGCCACTACGCTGTCCTTCTTTCAGTGCCCCTATCAGTATTTTTTACTGCATTACGAGTTGCAAGATCTGTTACTTCTCTGAATAAATCATTACATCTCGAAAAAATAAAATGTCCGGATTTTTACTGTTTTGGATACTTCCATCATCAAATCAGCATTATTTTAAACTGACTGACTAACCATCATGCTGTTTTTCCGCAGAGATAGGCAGAGAGGATAGAACGCCACATTATTTTATCTTCGCGCACCACTTTTGCTTCGGCCACATTCTTACATTTTCTCATTCACGCTCTAATATCTGATCGTGTTACGTCCATCCCGGATGCCCTCCGTTACTGCTTTGAAGGCAGCAGGAACTCGTTTTTAAATATTCTTTGTTATTCATTTTGATCTTCATCAATAACCAGCTGTGACCCGTCAAAAATGACGTTCTTTTACATGTCGGTTCCTAAGGAATAAGTATTTCTATAAAAAAAGAAAATTAAAAAAGAAAAAAATATGTTACGGACGTTACAGGAAGTTTCGACGGACGGACAGACAACGAAATTATTATAATTGGGATTGTTACAATTTTTATTTGGTTCACTACTTTCACAGTACACGCCGAATCGCTCTAAAGGACTGCTTGGCCGCATTAGATACATGCACGTTGCTAATGCCCGGTCGTCGAAAAGAGAGAATTTCGTTCATTGACCCTGCGCTACGTATCCTTGTCGCTCGCGCACAAATATGTTGCTGTCAGGCTCGCACAGGCACAGCGAGCGAGCGTGACAGCAACACAAGGATACGTAGCGTAGGGTCAGTATACGAAATTCTCTCTTTTCGGTGACCGGGCATTATAGCAGGTTGAAGCCACTTTTAGTAGGGATAATGGGTTGAATTTAAAACAAATATTCCATATTCCTCCTCCCCCGCCTATTGTTCTTTTGTTTTTAATGAATTTTGTACCAAATATTATGTTAGTGTCTCGTGAAAAATAAAATAAAATTAGTACTTTTAATATGCATCACGTCTCAACTGACGAAGTGTGCAGTCAAGACTAGATTAAACCAATGAGAGTACTCGTAGATCTGAATATTTTTGAGCGGGTCATAGTACAAACCTGTACGTCTTTTTACTTCCTTTCTTTTAACTCGTGGCGTCTGTTTGCTTGTTTGCTTCACGAAAAAACTTTCGATCGATTTTTAATCCTTTTTCCGTGATCCAATCGAGCTAAAACTTTGCAAGTAGACTCGTAGCGACGATCAAGAAGATCTATCAAATTTTCGTTAAAAAAAATTGAAAGTTATAGTAGTTTTTTGGATTTTTAGAAATTTTAATGGTTTTTTCACATTGGAATCATTACAAAAGTTTGATTACTACCAACGGCGGCCTGATAACGTCAAGGAATATTTAAAATTTGAATTATTCCGTCGGTAGGTATAACAGGTACTTCACTATGAATTTCTAAAATTTATGACAATTGGTTCACAGATGACAGCACACTTCGGTTTTTTGGAAAGAAATCAAATAATTAAGAGATATTTTTAGAGATTTTTGACATAGATATTTGTCTAGACATGTTTCATTTTGAGTCAATCAATTATTTAATTACATGATGGTAAACTTAATTTACAAAGAAAGGGAGTAAAAAAAAACTTGGGTTTTATGAGTTAGTTTTTTAATCTTTGTTTTATAATTGTGGGAGGTACACTTTAATTTATTTTGTTTTTTAAGTGATTATATATTTCTTTAAATATTTTTTTAATTGTAATAATATATTGGAGTTATTTTTTAACCAGCATTTTTCAGATTAAGTATGTATTAGACTCGTATATATTTGTGTATGAAAATCTACATACAGCGACGTTATTTAAATACAATGATTTGTTTTTTCGACTGCCATTGTCTGTGTGAATAGCTAGACACTTAATATTATTCATTCTAATTAATGCCATATATAATGTTACTAATTTAATGCTATGCATTTGGGAAAGTCTGCTTTTATTATTTTTTTCATTAAATTTTTCGCTTTAATGTAGTTTTTAGTAGTTTTTTATAATTTTATGTATATTTATTTAAAATTGTATGGATATATGCGGTGTTTGTTAAACATCTGACCGTTAAGAAAATAGGTCAGGTTTTAAATCCAATTATCTCAGAAAGCGTATAAAGCAGTTCAATGTTTATGGGTCAGTGGATTGTGAATCCTCCCAGGATAAGAAAAAGAAGATGACATTGATAATATATTGTCTTATTTATAAAAATTATTTATAAAAAACAAAAATAACATTTATATTGTTCGTTAACTTAAATAGTTAACACGTAGCGTATGCAATGTTAGTGGTTTATATCCCGGATTTATTTTTATTTTATTTTATTTTATTTTTGAATGGTTCACAAACAATGAAAAACACACAACATGATATAGGTAATACGAATATAATACAATAAGTTTAAGTGATTCTCATCACTTAAATGTGAACACAGCGAACATAGAGATAAAAAGTAAAGGCTAAAATTTACACAAGAAAGAACAGAAAAAAGTGATTTCATAGAGTAAGCTTAAACAGAGTGAGACTGAACAAAAAGACTAAACAGGTTTTGTATTCATGGAAACTGTCATAAAATATGTCAATGAGGACTTGATGATTATTTTTTATTTTGTTGCATGACCTCAACATTCTAGATACAGAGTTAAAATGGGCCATACTGTTATCGAAAGTTGATAGAAAAAATCTATTATATATCCTAAGTCAGCGACTAGGAACACTCAAAGTTATATTTTCGACACAAAATTCGGAGTCAATATTAACATGAATTATATTATATAGGCAAGGTATTTCGATAGATAATGGCTAAAGAACTATAACTCCGATTAGAACGAAACAAATGTTACCATAGATGAAGATTATAAGGATTAAAGAAAAAGTTCGCCATTGAATACAAATAGAAATTAAGTAAAGGTTGTCTACCGATAGATCTCATCTAGAAAAATCTAACGTTATATCACTCAACGCAGCCGAAAGACCTACATAGAAAGCGCGACCGAGGCAAAACGCTTCGCTAGCACTAGTGTCTAGTGTCGCCGCGGATATGCTGTCCAGTTAAAATCTTTTATTTATTTATTTATTTTTAGGATGTGATAATATTTTATTTTCGTTTTTAGCTTAGATTAACTTCAATTTAGTCAAGATTCCTAAAGCCTAGTAGATAATAGAAAAAGTAAGATGTCTTTTACATAAAAATAAAAAATCATAATGAGATAACTGAAAAATGAAATGTAAATGAACATATCTCTGTACTCACTGAGTAAGCTTAAATAAATAAGCGAATGTACAAGGAAAATGTAATTAATTATTCACTATATGAGAAATTCTACCAACTGTCAAAAAAGTGACATATAAACATAAAACAACATATAATAAGCACATATAAATACTGACATACATCATAGCTACCCAACCCGATCATGTCTGACAAAAAAAACTAAGTGAAACAATACATTTTTAACTATCTGTACCTATATATAAAAAAATATTTTTTGCGAGATCATAAATCAAGAAGAACCACATATCATTGAGTAATTGCACGGCTGCAAGTGAATCTAGAGTAGTTTGGAGACAATTAGAAAGAACTGAAAGTCGGTCGAAAGTACGGGAGTATAAGAGAAGATTCTGGAAAACATTCTGCATAAATGTACGGCGTGGTATGAGCGGCAAATAGTCTAATTTTGACGACCGAAGAAAACTATACATGGTAGTCATAGAAACGGGGAAAAGAAAGCGAAACCAGCGAATCCGAGCGAATATAGATAGCTAGCGATTAAAATATCAGAATACTTGCCTACGTGCGGTAGTGTCGACAGTGAATACAAAAAAAGCATAATAAAGTGTTCCAAACACAGGCGAATATTCTAGAAGACAAATACAAAGTGTTGACACAGACGAGTGACTAATGCGGAATCTGAGTCAGTTACGGAATAATGCTCACGTTAAATCTGTGTCCAGTGACTTTAAAAGTAATGTGTTAAAACTATGTAAAGAGTAACAGTTTAAACTGCTGGGCAGCTTGGCATGCACTAACATTTTAAATGATAAACAAATAATAAAAAAACATATATTTTTAAAGGAAATATCACGTGTTATGACATTTAGTAACTAATCAAGTAACGTTAATTAGTAGTCTACTTAATGTCGGATATTTTCCAACTCACCGTGTAGTGTGAAAAAATTGAAATTGTTACACAATTGAAACAAATTACCATAACAATAGGCAACAGTTTAGGAATTAAATTAAGTTAATTAAGTAAAAGTTCATTATACTTACGACGCAGCATAATATGGTTGCGTTACATATTGAATTATATTATTTAGGAATTTTAAACCGAATTCATTTGATTTTGATTAACAGCTCGTGAAATAAATTGATAAAAATATTTTTCGGTGATACTATTACAAAATATCAAATAAATTTCTGGTTACATTCATATTTTTATTTATATACAATATACATGTTTTGTATTTGTAACCCTCTGATGTAAATAAAATTAATAGCAATTTGTATATTGTCACCGTAAATTCTAATATAAGCGGATTTTTAATTCAGATTTGGCAAAAATAATTCTTATTGTAATATCATAATCATTTTTAAATCAATTTATTGTGTAAGTTAATAATTAATTTTAAAATTAATCAATGTAGTACTAGTTAATTTCTTTGATAATAACAAATTAACTTTTCGGTCACGTTATTTATATTTATAACAAGAAAACAATTTTTTGTGGAACCACATTTTTTTTAAATAATTAAAAATTTGAATGTATTTGTACTTCGGGATATTTTTTTTAGTATACGTTGTATCCTTATAAAGGTACCCTTAAACTGTAGATTATTTAATAAATAGTAGTTTTATGCAAAGTGTTTTTTTATTAATATAAACAACAATAATTATTTATTAATATAAACAACAAAAATAATTAGTCAAATAATTAATTATATAAAAGTAGGCCCAACGCAATATCGCTACACATATTGGAGCAATTAAAAACAACAACTCCAATATATCGGCAATCTGCGAACATGCATCCAAAAGGAATTACTGTCACTTCATCAGATTTGATAAGACAAAAATCTTGTCGACAGAACCGCACCATATCCCAGATTAGTGAGGGAGTCCATTGAAATATACAAACATCCCAATTTCAATAGAGATGATAGTTACAAACCATCAAGTATTTGGCACCCTGTTCTAACGACGTTGATTCAACCCTTGAGAGAAGTCGCAGTAAAATCCGCCGGCGTAGCTAGTACATATTGCACACTGGCGACCTCTAATGTAGAAGAAGAGAACACTCCACAACAAAGTGCATACAATTTACGCCCTAGAAAGCAGCACCTAATCAGTCCGACCTCCACCTCCGCAGGTAAAGACCGTCCTCCGCATGACGTTGAATAAGTATTCAACGAAACGTCGAGATTCGCTTCCCGGAAATACATACGGTTCGTATAAAATATCCGAAACTATTTACAGTTAAATAAATAGAAGTATGATTTTAGTATATGCACATGACTAGTTTTAGCGAATTTAATGAGAAAAAAAATTTCCGATAGTACTCAGAAATTCGTAGACTCTAAGCCTACGCTACTCTGAATATTCTTCATGCGGCTATACCGTCTGATCCACTGCTATAAGTGCATCAGCTCTTGACACTATTACAAACCACTTACTATAATAAATATAATAATATTCTTTTTACTAAGTAGATTTGTCCTTTCCTATCCATTCCTTATTCTCCTTTTACCTCTAATTCTTTGACTCCCATAGTTTGTCCATAACTTAAAACTTTCACTTTTTTTGTATTTTATTCTATAACTCAAGTTATTGTTGCTTTATGTTAAAACACAACAGGTTAATTCTGTGGAAACTTGTAAGATGGTCTCTATACTGTTCAATAATCATGCATAATCTCTTTATATGTACTGTTAGTTTCCCATCAATAAATAAATAAATAAAATAAAATAAAAATATCAATATAGTTTCAGATTTAAATGATTTCGGTAGGATGAAAAAGTCTGATCAAAAACCCTCTTGATGAAAAAATATCAGAGTTAAAAACAAAGACTTAAAAACAGAACATTTTCTACAACACTTATAATATAAAAACATTAAGTATTGGTGTATTAGCCGTACCTACACCCGTGAAAAATCACAGGAAATACTAATAATTAATAAAGACCCGCGTAACATTAGCCGCGCACTGATTGCATGTCACACTCTAGTTAATTAATCAATTATCTTACGTTTTCATTCCAGCAATTTCCGAATTTATGACCGACAGACGGATAGACAGACAGACAACAAAATTATTATATTTAAATTATATGTATGTATGATAAAATATTTTCTTAATTTACGTTCATCTGTGTGCCAAAAACAAATATTTTAATTATAGCCGCCTGTGCCCATGGCAACACAAAGCAAAGAAGATCCGCTGTCAATTCCATCACGTGAATGTGTGCGGCTATCGATTCACACAAAGTAAATTATTTTCTTAAGGTCGAAAAAATTAATTCTCGAATAGTTTTCCGTCAGTGCTGATTATTTCTAGGAGTATGGTAACACTAAATTTTTAAAATATTTCAGGCATCTTGAATTTTAATTTAACAGTTTTAAGATATTTTCACTGGGCGTGGCTTTGGAAGGCATATGAAAGCACTGGAAAACCATAAGCGATTTACTAATTAATGATTGATGATTAATTGTTTATTAAATGAACAAAGTCACTTAACACTTTGACTGCTGAACGATTTTCTTCAACATCATCTTTGGTGCTAAAAATTTAGCCAATATTTAAAATTCTTAAGAGAATGATTTTTGGGATAATTCATTGTCATTTACCCCCATAAACCATTAGTTCTCTCCAGGCGGTCAGCACCACCATAAACGCGTGCTGACGTTTCTCTCAACGTTTTTCATTAAATCACACTATTTCATAATTTTTCACTCATCCTAAAACACTTAATTATCGCTATGAACACTCTATTTATCATTCACTAGAACATTCCATCCAATTCTCGCTTTTAATAGTTGCATCTGTGTATTTCGCCACGTAAGTAAGAAAGAACTCGCTACCACACGGCGCCGTCGTCTTGCAACTCACTTCGCACCGATGGAAATGTTAAAATAAAATCTCTCGCCGTGGCATAGTCCCGCTATTATACCCAAACATTGATTTTTCAAACCTCCTAGATTATTATATTCCTTTCTAGAGTTTTGGAGAAGGTTCCCGTTACTTCTTGGTTATTCTAGACATTTTCCAAATATTGTCATCATCATCATCATTCTTGGCACTACAACCCTTTGTGGGTCTTGGCCTCCTCAATAATTTTCCTCCACTCATCTCGGTCTAGTGCCAGCTCACTCCAGTTTCGAAGCTCTAAGGCAGAGATATCTTTGAGGACGTTGTCACTCCATCTTAATTTTGGCCTTCCTAAGCTCCTTCGCCCTATTTGCCCTGAGTTCAGCAGGGACCTTGGTGCTTGATGCTCGGACATTCTTTCCACATGACCCAGCCACCGAAGTCTTCCCAGTTTTATAAATGTTGTGACGTTTGGCTCCTTAAATAGAGTATAGAGCTCACTGTTGTAAAGTCTAAGCGCCAAAGTCCGTTTTCTAGAACCGGTCCGAAGATTCGTTTCAAAATTTTCCTTTCAAAAATGTGCTCGCTCATTCCTCTTAGTTAGTACTCACGTCTGAGCTACGTACGTGAGCACTGGCTTAATAAGCGTTTTGTACACTAATATCTTGTATAACCCAAATATTGTAGATATCCCTAGATTGCTAAAGGCCATTCTCGATCCTTCGATAGTGTTGTAACATATTACAAGGGATTCGGACAGTGCGAAATTTCTTGTGTTCACCATTTAGCCACAATATCAACAAATGTAAGTATACATTGCCATCTACTCTACATGCGTCACCGTCTGTACAATTAATAATTGTTAAAAATATCAAAGTCTTAGTTAATGGCAGGAAAACACGATGAACGAGCATTTGTACACAGTTAATGTCAATCGCATGAGAATGGATTGTTTAACTGAATCGTTAAAGCCGACTCGGTTTAACAAAGAATTACCGCATTCTGTGTTTTATTTATAAGTCTTGTGTAAACATTTCAACCTTCTCACCCACCCGCCCCCATCTCCCAGCACACTCACGAGTGATACGAACCACCCCCTAACGCAAGTGCCTGAATAAAAACCACCCTGATATTTATAGCACGGAGCAAGCGAGTGTTTTTTCGTCAAAATAATACGTGTCTACAACTCATAGAGATCGCGTATATTGATGGAGTTTAACCAAGTTAACCCTTCCTTGTCGTTATCGAGGAGCTAGTTTTGTCACTAAAACATTGTATACCGGAAATTGTGGGGTATAGATAAGTGCAAAAGCAGCAATATCAAAAAAAAAAAAGTTTTGAATGCAGTCACCGAGGCTCACTAATTTAAAATGTACTGAATTATAGATATAATAATAATAATAATAAATTTTATTCCAGTATTTGGAGAGGTTAGTGCAGTCCCACACATTCCATATAAGTATACATAATTATGATACAAGCGATACATAAATAGAGATTATCATGTGCAGGTACATAATAGGGAAGATATATATAAAGAAATAAGATATATATCAAAAATTATTCAAATAAATAAGGCGTACAGAGTAAGAAAGACATGGTGCGAATCGAAAAAGTAAGTATCAATAATTGTCCTTTAATGCATCAACCGTTGATTTAAATTCAACTATTACAGTGGATCCAATAAGTTATGTCCAGCAAGAAGTACCAGTTTATGAAAACCCAGTAGGTAGGATATGTACTCCACAATTGCTCTACTAATTTTTTTTGTTTTTTATTTTAACATTTTATTTAGTTTCATACATATTTTGTATGAGCTAATACATGATTTACATTAAAACATATTGTATTACGTAATCTACAATCATTTAAAGTCTTTCATTGTTAACTTTTTGCACTCCAGATTAAACTCTTTTGAATTTACTGTGTTTTTATTGTTTTCGGCAAGCTATAGAAGAATTTAAGGCCTTTGTATATTAGACAAAAAGTATTTTTCTTTTCCTTTTGAAGTTTTATGCTGTCGGCACCTCTTGTATTGTATAAATGAAAATTCTTATTTAGTTTCTTCCTATTATTAGGTCCTTACATATGAAATTGACGTTTAGTATGGGAGGAACATAAAGCCGATTTTTTTTATTATAATATATTTATTTAATCAAAGTATGTACCATTGCTATCTATGCACTTTTGCCATCTCATAGGTAGTTCATCGATCCCTTTACTATAAAAACCATTCGGACGGGAATCAATAAAATCTTTGAAGGCGGTTTTGACTGCCCCATCGGAGTTGAATTTTTTCCTTTGCAAGAAGTTATCCAAATTTCGAAAAAAATGGTAATCTGTTGGGGCAAGGTCCGGAGAGTACGGTGGATGTCTTAGACATTCCAATTGAAGCTCCTCTAATTTGGTAGCCGTCTGTTGTGCAGTGTGTGGTCTAGCGTTATCATGAAGCAGCAGTGGCCTAGAGCGATTAACCAGCCTCGGTTGTTTAGCAGCTAGCTTTTCCATCATGGTTTGCAGTTGCTGACAATAGACATCTGCCGTAATCGTCTGGCCAGATTTAAGAAAGCTGTAGTGAACGACACCAGCACTAGTCCACCAAACGCTCACAAGTAACTTTTTTGGAGTCAATTTTCGCTTGGGGCATGGTTTGGCTGGTTCGGCAGGGTTCAGCCATTGCGATGAGCGCTTCCGATTATCGTACAGGATCCACTTTTCATCACAGGTAATGATTCGATTTAAAATCCCTTCATTATTGTGCCGGTTGAGTAATGCAACGCAGCAGTCAACGCGCGTTTGTTGATTTGCTTCACTCAATTCGTGAGGTACCCACCTTTCAAGCTTTTTCACCTTACCAATTTGCTTTAAGTGGATTTAAACAGTTTTATCACTAACACCGAAGCCTGCAGCTAACTCGGATGTGGTTTGCGATGGATCCGCTTCCACAATAGCCTTCAATTCTTCATTATCAACTTTGGTCTCCGGCCGTCCAAGGGGCTTGTTCTGCAGGTCGAAATTTCCAGAACGAAAACGTTGGAACCAAAAACGCACTGTGTTTTCTTTTGCGGCACCGTCGCCATACACATCATTAATCCTTCGAGCCGTTTCTGCAGCCTGGTGCTACGGTGGAACTCGTACTCGTAAATAACGCGATATTTCAAGTTTTTCATTTTGTAAACTGAGTGACGCAAAGAAAAAAACAATTGAGAAAAAAACAAATGAATTATAATTTTCAAAACACAAATACATGAGTAAATAGCTGTATAAATTTGGATTTGGAATTCCTAACCAAAGAGAAGATATTTGAGATCAAAGTTGCCAGTACGGCAAAACGTGAATTTCATATGTAAGGACCTAATATTAAAGTATTTGGACAATAATACGTATGTAATTTCAAATATTTGTACTAAAACATTATATTTTATTCTTTGATTTACTGATTTAAATTTTAGGTCATTCAACATTTTTGTTACTTTTGTTTTTTATTATACTTCAATATTATACGCATTGCTTTGTTTTGTACTAGGTATTTGTAGTTTCTTTAGCATTCCTTCGTTGCTTATAAATATTATGCTGGAAAAGTAATCGATGTTTGGGAGACTTGTGTTGTTACACGCATTTGATCTCGTGACCTCTATCATTGACCCTATATTTTAATTATGCGTATTCATACAATCGTAATTAATAAAATGTCACGGAACAATAACTCAGACCTTGTAGCAGCGTTGAATTATTATTCTAATGAAATACAAGTCATAGTTTGTGTTTATTTCCTTCACTGTAGAGTTCGATGACCCTTTAGCGGGTAATTGTGTGAGATGAGAGTGTTCGAGGATGAAGAATACGTCCACCCGAAAAAGACATATTCTCGTGTTGGCACGTGACGCATAAGGCATTCTAATGTATTGTGCTATAATGCGTGTGCGTTTTATGTATGTGCGGTGTGCCAGCAGTGCCAGGATAGGAAGAGAGATACATGATGTTGAATCATACTCACGATTACAAAAGGATGTTTATTGACACAAATATTACAAAATGTTGTCGAGGAGTACAGTAAAAAGGCGGAAGAGTGAGGTACTTGTGGTCGTCGAATGGCAACTGCCCGCATCTGGCCTCCCCTGGCCTTGGTGGACGCTCGCTGCGTACGATTGTAATTTACAGCGGTTTTCGATCTCCACAACCCTCTTCTGGCCATCATAGCATTGATCCTTTCACATCCATTAACTGATCTCTTCTCTCACGAGACTGCAAAAACAGAAGGAATTACACCTAAACACTGATTTCTCAGCACTCGGGATGTTTTACAATAAATAAGAAATTAGTAGAAATGTCCAAAACTTAGTCGATCATGCTCGAATGTTCACGAAAAGACATTTCATATATATGTAAAGGGCGACGTAGCCACTTCACTGACAGTTTGTTGTGATAGTTCGACGATTCCACACAAAGAATCGAAACAGAAAGTGGGTAATTAAAAGCGCGTATTGACCGGCTATAAATTGAGAGAGTATCAACCTGGCATTTAATAGTGAACAAGCGCAATCCCAGACGTGGGAATATTTTAAGACGAGTATAAAGTGTTCTACAGATGAGATATTAGTGCGAAATTAGTCCGAATTACATAATACTGATCCAGTTAGTTCAGTGACTCTGATGCATTCATCTCACACACAACACACGCGAAACTCGCACAATACACGTAACGTGCCGATACGAAAGGATGCCTCTGGACGGGTAGAAATTTTCTCCCAAATACCTACACGCCAACCCGCCAAAGACACAAAACTTTTGAATTCAATTATGTACAGTGGAATGATGTTAGTGGTAAAATGCCCTGAGAATTAGGGAGGAAACATATATGATAACTTTTAAGATTAAGGTTAAAAAATATGTTATGCTTAGATTTGATTGAAATTTATGTAAATAATAGAGAATTACTGTTTATATTAAGAAATATTAAATCTTCGTGTTGATTACTTTAAGAGAAATAAAATCCGCAATAATAATAATTTCTTTAATTAAAATAACTATTTGTATAACATCATTTTCAATAGTTTAAGATATTATGTCTCACCACAATGTGTTTGCTTCGTGTGAAAATTTAATAATAATTTCACTCATTCCTCATTCCATTTTCAAAATTAGTATGATTTCAAAATCGTTATTAAATAAAATAAAAACATTGACTCAATGTTTTACTAATGAAGTACCTACCCCGAATTAGATTTTTTTAAATATTTAGATCATTTTTAATATTTCAGTTTACTGAAAATTAAAACTAATAAGTGCATCCATTACCATACTGCATATGTCATTGGTTTTAATCATTAATCAAAACATATAATTCTCTATGTAACAATTACGTTCGTCATTAACGCTATTAGATGGTACAAATAATTATGAGGTATATAAAATGAGATACACACAAAGGATAGGTATTTACTTTTCTATGCAGCAATGTCCATTAATAACGCTACCAGAATACTGGCTCAAATAATAATGAGGTATAATATAATAATGAGGTATAAAAATCAAATAAAAGCGTTGTTCTCTTTGTAACAATGTCCGTTAATAACGCTACCAACACGCTACGCTAATCTAGATTACGCTGTTTGCAGCCTTAACTAGCTGCCGAAATACATTTATAATAGAAATCAATTTATATATAGCTGGTTATAGCTGGTAAATATAATTATTATTTTATTATACAGTAAGCAATATTTCTTTAATTTCTCGTAATATTTAAGTTAACTTCATAATACAAATTAGTTAAAATTATCTAATGAACTATTAATCTTCTTGACAAGAGGAAATTTCTCGTAGAAATGAGAAGTATGCATTAAATATTAGTGTTATTTATAAATCGATTTGCTCGACAAGGAATGACGACCCAATTATGAAGAATTCGGTAGACAGAACGGCGTTTTCTTCCCAATTAAGAGACACAGATCGCTATCCATCAATTTTATGAGACTGATGAACGCACATTACATGGAACTAATGGTATTCAAACATCAATATAACATTTAATAGGCTCTTTCTTCTTCTTCTTCGTGTGGCGTATTTATCCATAAACCGCAAAATACTACACATGGCTCACGATTGCGAAGAGTGGAAGCAATCGGTTAGATGATGACGTTAAAAAGTCCGATGTTTCAGTAGAAATAAAAGTTTCATTTGCTTCATTTTTCAGTGACTTAAATTATTGTTTAATAGTTTTATGTTAAGGATATTCACTGTCTCCTTAATTAAACCCAGGTCTGTGGCAAAAGAACCAGGTTCATACGTTGTATCCAATAGTGGAATCTTAACAATAACGATATTCTATTAATAAACAAAACTAAAAAATTATGAATATAACATAATTTTAAAAATAAAAAAATCATTCTAATAATTACAAAAAAAAAATACTGTTTTCTCGTTTTTTCAGTAGGTATTATAGATTTTCAATAGTTTGATCTTTACTTCTTAAGGTTTACAATATACTGTCATGAGATACTATACACGAAAGTAACTACACGTAATCGAAACATTCAGAAGTCCAGGTGCTTATAATATTGAGCAGCAACGGATGCCAGCTGTAGTCTTATTTTGTCGTCTATCGAAACTACAGAAGGCAAAACAGATACTACAAACTAACAGCGCATGTGCGGTACTTGCCTGCACAATTTTCTAGTGCGAACCTGACCTATACAAACAACCAATGTATCAGTATATCAGAGACAAGTGGAATATTCTCGAGAAATATTCTAGCGAATCGAATCACTGTGAATCGCAAAATAGTGTTCCAAATGTATGTAGTTTAAAAATGTATTTTTTACTAGGTTTTTACCAACCAATTTTTCCATTTATTTTTTTTTTATTTATTTTTTTATTTCAAAAAATCCTTGTTTACAATATATAGGTACTTAATAATAATTTAACAATAAAAATGTAAGATAAGATTACACAAATTTTTTTTGTTACATTTGTGGATTATGCCACTCTACTAGACTACGCCTGTCCCAGAGTGGCGTTATAGAACACAATTATAATAATTTTTTGAATTCGTCAATAATATTTGTTTTCGTAAGGTAATAATTATGTATCTACAAAGTATCAAGTGCAATGTTAGTGATAGGTTGAGTTAGTCATAAGTCCAAGTGTAAATATGTGTAGAACATTGTTTAATGTAAAAAGGGTTAAAGTTTTGTTGAAGATTATTTTTTATTTTCCTTAATTTATTTATTTATTTATATAGGTATATATTTTCACTAATTATCTATTGTGTCTATTTTTCTTTTCTTACCTGACGCAGGGTGTATTACAAAACTAGTCCGCAATATTTACAGGTAGATTCCTACCATTCCTACTAAATTATGAGTCGATTTTTTTTTAATTTACAGGTGATTCACAATAATTTGGGTTGGACTATGTGTGTCTTACTAAAAGAATCTGTGTTGAGATAGAGATAGTTTATTAATCCATTGTACAATAAACATGTGTCTAGTACATAGACATGTGTCTAGTACACAAAATATCAATTAATTATCTCCTCATTTTAGTGAGGTATATGTAAAAAGTAAAAGTACATAAAAAATAGTGAATAAATAAAATACAAATACAGGAATTAGAAAAGAAACAGAAATAGGTATAATTAAAAAAAGCTTTTTTGGGGGAGAGCACCAATTTGGTGTCTTCCCGTATTTTTAATCCAGAATTTTAAAAGCTATTTTATATTTTCGTTAGAATTTATTACCGGATTATCCAAATTAAACTTTATTGCAGAGTTTGGGTCCAAATTAGTAGAAACTCATTACCCGTATATAGTTTTTATTATTGTGATTTGTAAATTATGTTTGTTTGTTTGCTCCATCGGTTAATGTTAGTTGGGTCGTTTTAAAATGTATATTTTTGAGGTTGTATGTATATTTTAGTTTAGTATTAGCATATATTTGTCTGATATTGAAAATATCGAATTTATTGAATATATCATCAATCCTTGTTAATATTTGTGTTTTTAGGATAACTTTTATCCTAGCTTTCTCAGTTACAAATATTCAATCAACATTGCCCTTAATTATGGACGTAATAATAGTTATGGAATATAAACTTCAACGATTTTTTTTTCAATATTTTTGAAATATCTTCAAGAAAACATTAGACCATTATTAAAGTTACATATGTCGAATATTAAAAATTCATTCGCTTTAATACAAGTCAAATATAACGATTTTGCAATGTTTAAATCGTCCTTTCAATCCAATTCTCACCAAAAACGACCCAACAATTTCCTCGTAATGACGTATTGAAAATGCTTCGGTCCTATGTATATGTGGGGTATTTAAACTAAAAATTATTGTTAAATGTGCTGAAAAGTAAGATCCATGTCAAAAAAGGTGGCAAGAGAAATAAAATCACTGTACTACTGCCTAGTAGATTGTGAAAATATATTTCTTTCCTACCCTTATATGAATGAAGTTATTGAGTAAGTCACGACGTAAATCAACCCCGGAGCCACCGTTCGGGGTGGTTTGATGGCCAGGAATGTCTGAGGATGTGAACTGGGCACTATTAACTAAATTAACAGATGTCCTCGATTATTTATCTTGTTTATGATGTTCTAGATCCTCAGGAATGCGGTAGTGCCTGTTCCTTGAGGGTGCAGTGGTGTGCCCGCTTGCTCCATGGCTCAGGATACACATGGCTCAAGTAAGCATTTGAATTTTATTTATTTTATGAATGAACTCCAGATTTTCTACAGCTTAATTAAACACATGCGTTAAGGTGGCTAAATATTATATTAACATACTTATTATATTTTTACCAGCGGCGAAGCCGATTGCTTACTGCTGGGCCCTGCGGGCGGCTATTGTGGACGCTTCGCGGCCAATGATGGCCGCTCCGCGGCCAGCGATAGCCGCTGCGCGGCCAATTGTGTTTGCTGTGCAGCAAACACAATTGTTTACCTATACCTACGTCAGCCGCTTCGCGGCCAATTGTATCTGGCAAATTTCCACTTTTAATTACGGGTAGTTTAGATATAATTAAGACAAAGTATTTATTCAGTATTTCTAACCGATTAATAAGTCAGAGCGGAACACAGTTCGATAGGTCGGTACCTATTCTCTTCTCTTCTCGCAGTGTTGATTACTTTTATACAACATTATAAAAAACCAAAAATGTAATTAAAATTTCAACAA
The DNA here is from genome assembly GCA_016648135.1 of Agrypnia vestita. Classification (NCBI taxonomy): domain Eukaryota; kingdom Metazoa; phylum Arthropoda; class Insecta; order Trichoptera; family Phryganeidae; genus Agrypnia; species Agrypnia vestita. Next base: position 27,862 of record JADDOH010006631.1, on the reverse strand, counting down.
ATAAAATATTCTCGACCGTAAAAAAAAAAATCGATTCTGCCAGGATTCGAAACTGAAATCCTCTGATTCGTAGTCAGACGCGTTATCCGCTACGCCACACGACCCAACGGGCACCGTGGTAAAATTATTGTATACAAATAGAAATCATCATCCTAATGCAGAAACGTACGACATTGGTTAGGGTAATTAATATACTGATTTTCATTAATTCATTAATTTTATTCACATTAATTATTATGCAATGTATTTATGTATTTTGTTGTATCTTCTATATTTTGTCTTATTTTGCTTTATTTATATTCATGCTTTGTTATTTCCTGATGTTTGATATTTATTCTTTGCTTTTTTCTTTTCCTTGTATTTCTCTGTCTTTTGTTTATATTTTGTTATTTACTTGTGATTTTATTTTTATGTATTGTTATTTTCTTTGAATAAATTGTTTTTCGTAACGCACTCCAGAGACAGTGAAGTGGTTAGTCGGTTTCCTCGCCGCGTCGCACGAGTGCTTGCATCATCAGCGGCGTAGCGAGGAAACTGCTTTAGCATTAAAACAATGCCAAACTGGATGGCGAAAGTGTAGGGCCGATATGGGAGCTTTTGCTCGTAGAACGGCCCTGGGTCTGTGGTGGGTCCCACTTCACTGTATACATTAATTAAATATTCTCTTATTACTTACTTACGATTTAAAAAATTCTTTCACCAATATGTAGAATGGATTTTTGGGGTGGACTTAATTAAGTTTTATATTATCCCGTTAAAATAAAAGGTCTTTTCGTGGTGATCTGTTTTAAAAGTAAAATCGACGAAAAATGGTCGAGCGATGCGTTTTTTACAACCGCTGCCTTAACGGTAAGGGATACTTAAGAACGTTCTGAAGAGAAGTTGTAGAACTCAAAAATTTATATTAAAGAGTCCGCAAGGACATATATCTCTGTGTATGGTTTGTTCATGTGGAACGTATGAACGAGGAAAAGATGGTTAAGAAAATATATGAGGCAAGTGTTGAAGGAAACAGGAATATAGCGCATCCGCGAAAGACCTGGCACGATCAGATACTATTTGTATTTGAGGATGGCCCTGTTAAAAGCCGCGACAACCGTAGAACTTATATGAGAAGATGTATGAATGTGGCAGAAGCAAAAGTGGTGTGCCAAGATAGAAGTGTGTGGCGTTCAATCCTCTCTGCCTACCCCCGCGGAGAAACGGCGTGATGGTTAGTTAGTTAGTAAGTTCAAGGTTAATACACAAACTGATAAAATATGACTGAAAGTTACTAAAAATCTAAGCATGCAAAGCCGCGCGGGCACAACTAGTTGATTTATAATTAGTGAATACTTAAGCCGCTCTTGTCCTGCTTCAAAACTCCGTTTCAGTAGGGGTTTGTCTTAGCAGATGTGTCGGGTATTTAGAAACCGAATACCTCATAATTAACGCGGATGTGGAAGACAAAAAATTCGACAACCCTTGAATTTTCCACAAATTAAGGCTCCTTTTTGTCTGCCAGTCTCATTCAAGAAGTGAAAGGTGTACATTTCAGTCCCTTAGTTAATAAAGACTTTAAATAAAATACACTACATGTTTATTAATTGAAATAAATTCTTTCTGGTACTCGCTACAAGTATCAATTCGATTAAACTGAAAATTGGCCGAAATATGTACCGAGTCATTTTTATATTTTATTAATTTTATGTATTGCTAATTTTTTTAAAACAGCGAATTTTTTCTTGGTTTCATATTTGTACCACAATATTATTGTCATATTATTGATGGATTTGGCATTTTCATTGTAGAGATAATTCGTGATGACAGCTCGTACAGGTTGTAAGCCCTGAGCCATCATAAAAGAGACTTCCATCTACTTTTCTCATATATAAACAGCTTCGTCTCTGTGAGACTTTTATAATTTATCCTTAATTAATTATATTAACCTTGTATCCTCTACTGAGTTCAATATATTTTATATTTCCACTTCTTAAGTTTCGAGAGAATCAGAATATCATCGATACGTGAAGTACAAAACTGATTATTTTTTAAATAATAATATTTTTACATTGATTTTGTTCAAATATTAGTAATAAATTCAAATACACATAAATAATGGTTAGGTACTGAAAAAATGAGCCAAAATTACCTTACACCAATATTACCTTAACATCAATATTCTGCCAGTACATGGGTTATTTCTTTTTCTACTGATAAAAGAAAATCGCGATAGTGACATTCAATTCAATTTATTTAATAATATGTACATTAAAAACTAAGTGTTCAAGGCATACATATTATGGAAGTGTATATCAAAATGAAAATATTTAATAAATTAAAAATAACATAAAATCTGGTCAAAGGTGTAGGAGAATCCCGCTTCGGAAAACCCCTCAGACACATGGAATTTATCAATACCCAAAGCGATTTTGTTCAGCATAGCTGTGGCTCTTCCAACAGGCATAACCATCGGCAGGTTGGTCCTGTATATTGGAATGTGAAACAATCTATGCTGACGATGTCTAATGTAATTATCAGGAAATATACAAGAAAGTGGTTGCTCACGGCAGAAACACAAGACGTGCTAAAAATCAAGCTTCGATTGTTCCAAGAGTAACTAACAAACATGGAAAGAGAACACTTGAGTATTTGGTACCCTTGCTATTTATTGAACGAACTGCAAGGCTTCTTTCCAACATACCTGTCGACTTCAAAATCGGTGGTGGAATTCAGAAGCTGGTCGATGGCCTATCTATGAACAAATGTACGAATCGATGTGTATCATGTGAAATTGATATGTTTCATGTTATTATTTGTGATGTTCAAAAATGAAATGTAATAATATTGTAATATTAATTGTGAAAATGTAAATGTAAAATGAAATAATATTGTAATATTGATTGTAAAAATTAATCATGCAGACCGACGTCTCTTTAAGACGTTTTGTGGGGCTAGTGATGTTCAAAAAAATTCTAGGGGAAAATAGATATATATAATAAAAAAATTCTCCTCTTCTCTCAATATTCCCGTTACATCTAACCATATTTATATTCGAATTTAATTACTAATATTTGAACAAAATCAATATAAAAATTCTGTATCAAAAAAGTATTTAGTTTGATACTTAACCTGTCGATGAGAGAAAAGATGAACGAAACTTAGAGGTGGAAATGTAAAATATATTAAACTCGGTAGAGGAAACAATGTTAATGTAATTAATTAAGGATAAATTATAAAAGTCTCACAGAGACGAAGCTATTTATATATGAAAAGAGTGGATGGAAGTCTCTTGTACGATGGCTCAGGGCTTACAACCTGTATGAGCTGGCTCAAGTGATCACTCAAAACAATGCGACGTTTACCAATTCCACCGTAAGAACATCCACACATTATCAAATTTTTTAAAGTTCTATGTTCGAATCGTATTCTAGTACACATGCAATAACCGATTGACAGATTGATGAACGGACAGACAGAAATATAGATGGACGGACGGACGGACAGACAGTCAAATTATTATAACTGGGATTTTTTTTTGTATTTCTAATTATATTATACTTTTTTTGAGATTCTGCTATTGCTACGTAGTTGCGTTCTGCTTAATATTTTTTTTGTATCTTGTGCATTCAATATGTAACAATTTCCAGACATTATATTTGAAGTGTTCATTCATTTAATGTACACTTTACCAAATTTATTGTAAAAGCTCTGAAAGGAGCATAAATAAATAAATAAATAAAAAATACTCTCTCGTTCTGGACTCTTCCCTCGAGAAGTGTCCGTTATGGGTTCCAAACAAGCAAAAAAAGCACCTTTGATAAATCCGCAACGACTATCGTATTTCTCGCATTAACGTCGCCATTCCAATAACACACTTAGCTGTGCGCTAATTGGCCGGCACAGGCGCCTGCGCAGCAAACCAGGAACACGTGTCGGGTCCAACGGAGAGATATTTCAAATAACTCCGTAAAATGCGAAAATTTTCACATTAAATGTGACGGGCGTACTGATTAGTCAAATATTTGCTGAGCCGCAATTATTTCAGAAAATGCGGAAATCCAGTTTGCTCGGAATTCTCAAAAATATTTCAATGAAGATGAAATAGCAAATGAATAAGGAACCTACTAACTAAATAACCATCACACTGTTTCCCTGCATGGGTATGCAGACATGATAAAAAGACATATTTTTCTGTCCTGTCATACCACTTTTGTTTCGCTATTTAATCTTTAAATATACCCGTCTCCAATGTTTGATTTACAATACATTTAACATAAAGTATAACAATATAAAGTAAGTTACAAAAAACAAAAACTAAAATATAGTAAAATATAAAAACTATTAATATAATAGATAATTATTAATTTAAAAAATAAGAATGTTCATAATATAATATAATGATATTTAGATTACACATAATAAATATATATTATTTAAGTGGCCGTATGTTTTATATATTTTTTAAATTGATATAATTGTATTCTTATATTACTGGCAGTCCATATATATATATATATATATATATATGGACTGCCATCGGCAGGTTGGTCCTGTATATTGGAATGTTAAACAATCTATACTGGCGCTATTTATCAGGAACATACAAACCAATGCTCTGCATCACTTCAGGATTATCGATCATACCGCACAACAATCGATAAAAATGCGTAATCAAATACACATTCCTTCTAGTCACTAAACTATTGTAGCCAAGCATACCCTGAAGAAACTCATAACCATAAGGAGGTACCTAAGCTTATGATGCCCACAAATCATCGAGCCGCTCTCGAGTCTACTTCGCACCAAAGACTTCTTCTTCTTCTTCTTCTTCTTCTTCTTCAACAGCCTTCGTCTTTCCACTGCTGGATCTAGGCCTCTTCCTTATTTTTCCATTCTTCCCTGTTGTTGGCTAATTGTAGCCATTTCTTTCCCCCCACAGTGACAATATCATCTGCCCATCTCTTTTGAGGTCTTCCGATGCCTCTTTTATTTTTCCACGGTCTCCATTTCAGAACTCTGGGAGGCCATCTTGTAGTATCCTATCTTGCAACGTCACCAAAGACTAGCAGCATACAACGGGCGATAGCCAATCACAGACACTTTAATGGCCACGAAGCGACTACTATCGACCCGCAGCGGCCAGTACAGTCGGTGGCCAATGGCCGCCCAGCGGCAACTAAGCAAGAAATTTCGGAATGAATTTACATTACATAACAGATAATATGCATCAAATGATATCAAGTGTGTTATTTCATTAATGTTTAACGTGGAGCGGTCATATAACATTGTCTCTTTCTCGCATAGATATCGCTCACGTGCATTGACGTGCATCAGTGTACAATACATTCTTGAAGTGCCATGTTCAAAAAACCGACGTGTTGGCTGAATGGCGTGTAAATTCCCAACTAAACGGGGCGATCAAGCAACACCCCGCTGGTCCGCCGCACCTGCGCTGGTCCAGTCTGGCGCTGCATAGAGTCATTAGAGGGTCGGGGGTCACATTCCCGCCTCTGCTCGGACCCGGCTCATTTGTAACAGGCTCCCTTAATGGAGCGCACCTCCGCGATTGCAGACGCTAATTGCCGTGCGTCCGTGTACCATTAACGACCTTTCTCGCGCGAAAACCTTTCCAAACTCTTACACGCCTCTGCGTCGAATACAACCTTCTTTGCTTCACCCTTTTCAACTGCCAACTGGCAAACTGGATGACCAATTTCGAAAGATCGAGATTCCGCAGCATATTGTAACCTCACACTTCTCATTCCTGAAACGAACGTCGAATGTTAAGGATCTCGGCATTTGATTTGAAGTACCCTGACATTTCACGATCACATGGAGGCGATCAGTGGTAATGCATTGAATGCTAGGATTTGTTCTGGTCTGAGAACTGATGTACAACTCCTTGGTGCGAGGTAAATTCGAGAGTGGCTCGATGATTTGGGGGCCACATGAGCATAAGTCTAAGATACACGAAAGAGTACGGGCATTACCCTTGGCTTTACCCAACCGAGTTTCTCCAAGATATGCTTGGCTACAATAGTTTAGGGACTAGAAGGAATGTATATTTGTGTGTGTACAATCTGGAATCGACTGGAACATTCTCCTAGGCACTGCAAATTTTGAGGAATCGCTAGAAATACATAGAATGTTCTCGAAGATTCGAAAAATCAACGTGCAAAATCAACGGCGCGATTACAGTAATAAAAAATAAATAACTTCAAATGAAAAATGTGATATAAAATGCTAAAGAATTTGTGATTACGTGCTCAAAAACTATTTAGTTATGAAAGGATGTGAAAATAGATCGTTGAGGTGATAAATTATAGATATTGCTGAAAAAATCACTATTTCTTCAGCAAAATCCTCATTTTCACCTTGCTTTCATGTCAATTTCGATAAACGATAAAAACGCCAAACCAGCAGTATTGTCAATTAAAGTGTATATTTTATATATTTTTTAAATTGTCTACCCAACTAAACATTGGGTAATCCTATGCCTAGAATGTGGTACAATTTTTATGGATACTGCCTGATGTACTTGGATAAAAAAAATTGAGGAATGCGCTGCAATTTTTGCATAGGGAACGCGGGTTTCCATATAAATCAACGGTGCGCCATCCAGCAATGAATGCAGCAATCAGACATGAATATGTACGGAATCTTGTTCTGCAAACAGTGACGTAACTAAAAAAATATACACAACCTAATAGTACCTTGGTTTTTAATCTCAATCACTGGATGAAGTAAAGTCGATAAGAATTAAGGGTAAATGCTATAACTCGATCAGCGACGAACAAATTGAAGAAAATTTGATAAGACAGAAACATAACCAGCCAGAAACACCAGAAATACGAATGATTAGATGGTCGGCAGGAGTAAGATAGGATTAAAAGTAAGGACAGGATAAAAAACTACAAGATTTAATTAAAATTTTACGCATTCGAAGTAGCCCGGGCCTCACGGACATAAACAGGAAGCTAGAGGAATGACATTTGAGATGGTTTGGGCACATAGGACGGTGACCACCAGACTACTCGGTTAAGCAGGCCATGTCTATCGAGCTACATTGACAGTCATCCAGAGGAAGACCAAAGAATTCCTGGATGACTCAGTACTCCAAAATACTATAGAGAGACGGCCTGGATGAAAGCGATACCCAGAACCGAAGAAGATACAGCCTGAGAACAAGAAGAGCCGACCCCAACAGCGTACCTAGGCAATGAGTTGGGACAGTCCAAGGAAGAACATGAGAAGTGTGGTACTTTCTTCATTTTCTTTTCTTTAATTTTACGCTTCAACAGGCCAAGAGGCCCAATTATAGAAGCGAAACACAACACAAAACACCCAGACTTGAGTTAATCACATGGATTAATTGTGACCTCACCGGGAATCGAACCTGAAACCCTCGGTGTGAGAAGTCAGTGTCATGCCCACTGGGCTACGAGGGCGGGTACTGCTCTAACCTCCCCTGATACTGGAATTAATATTTACTTTGGTACTTTACTAATATTCTGGATAATCCTGGCGATAGTGCGGGATATTTATTTCTGTAGTAGAATCTCGATTACATCATCCGGCATAATCTTATCGAATACTTTCGTTAGATCGAAAAATACATATATCCAGTTTTATTTTATTCTGTTGTGAGTAGTATCATTATTATTAATTGTCATTATTATCAGCTGCCACGACTACTCTGCCAAATGTACGACTTCATTATTTTTATTGGATTGGAGACTATGGCCCTTACAAAAAAAAGTATAGAAAAGCTCAAATGTACGCAACGATCCATGGAGAGATCCATGCTTGGATCTAAGATTGAGAAATAGAATTAGAAACGACGAAATTAGGCGCAGAACTAGAGTAGTGGATATCATGGATCGTATAGCGAAGCTAAAATGGCAATGGGCAGAACACGTTGCAAGACAGGATGCTACAAGATGGCCTCCCAGAGTTCTGAAATGGAGACTTTGGGAGAATAAAAGAGGCATCGAAGACCTCAAAAAAAAATGGGCCGATGATATAGTCGCTGTGGGGGGAAAGAAATGGCTACAATTAGCAAACATCAGGGAAGAATGGAAAAATAAGGAAGAGGCAGTGGAAAGAGCAGTGGAAAGACGAAGGCTAATGAAGAAGAAGAAGAAGAAGTTATTTTTATTTTTAGCAATAATAGATATCGAATCGAAGTCTTATTTAACCACCTGAACCGCAATGGTGTCAGGACGCGGGTATCGTATTTACATATATATGAGTGAAGGCAATTATAAAGGAAAAAATCTTCGTTTAATTAAGTAGCCAGAAATGTAATTTGTTTCAGGTGTAATTTACGGTTTGTTTGCCGTTTGATAAAGCGATCTCCGGATTGGAGGGCGGGCCCGGCCGACACGGCGTCGCAAAAAGACAATTAATTAATAAAAGTATAAATGTGAAATTGCCTGGGCGGCGAGGCACGCCCCTGATTTATTTGCAACATGTTTTTTCATAAATATTTAATGGGTATCAAATGTGTTTTCGTGTAGTGTACTGAAAGAATGTAACTGCGCTGACACGGTGCGCGCGGGATGGTCTGAGGCTGGCCAAACAGTTCCCACAGAAATCGATTTATGTGATGAACACTTAAGGATGGTCGCTTGATCAGAAGTACTATTAAAAAGCTTAACAAAATACACTCCCATAAGCAAAAATAACGCAGACAATGATCATATTTTTTAACGAAATTAGAGAAGGCATAAATTATTGTATTGTCACGGTACGTGGCTTTGGGAGACAAATGAAAACACTTGAAATCTATTTAGTTTAATTTATTACCAAAGAAATTCCTGGACACGAGTTGATTCTTAGTACTTAATTTGTAAGAAGTTTTTAATTACAACACTACAATTCCAAAGACTATATTAATAAAATACTCGAATTTTCGTTTGGTCTTCTCAGATATTGCAGCGCTTCCGGTATGTTCACGGAGGGACGAGTTCCCAAATTTGCAGCCCTCATAAGATCCATAGTGGTAGGAATAAGGGTAAGGAATACAGCTCGAAGACTAGCCTTATCCTGGAAGCCAGCATTGATGCCTTTTGGAGAAAGATACTGGCCCCTCATAATCGACATGCCACAACTCGCTAAAGCCGTTATTATATAAAAAAAAATATTTTAATACTTACTTCTTTCGCTTCGCACTTTATTTTTTTTTCTTATACATCCTATTTATTTACAAATGCTTACTTTTTATGTAAATAATTATTACTTTAATACTTAGTTTTCGCTTCGGACCATGTCTTTCTTAATCTGTATGCCTTATTTATTAAAATAATTGTTGCTATATACCTTATTTATTTATATTTATTTATTTCGTATGAATTTGTACATATAAATGAAGGTAGTTGCTTCACTGGATAAGGTCTGTTCTGAAGCAAATAACTGAACAGTTTTTTTTAAGTGTAAACGTTAGAAAAGACTACATATTAGAAATAAAATTTTAAATATTGCACATAATAAATAAAACACAACACAAGAAAGACTAGATATTAGAAATTTACTTTTAAACTTTGTAAAAATACTTTTCTTTATCATGTTAAATTTGCGTTTTCGACAAAAAAAAAATAGAAAATCTCCCCATCCCAGACAACATCACAACACACACGTGTATTTCAAGCATAAATCTTACATGCAACCGTGACACAATCGATAAAAATATAGAAACAAGATATCTTGGGCAATCGATGAAAACCTACGTTGGGCTCCGCACATCGAATGTTCAAGCTCCAAAGTGAGTATGTAGGTATCGTCTTCCGAAAATTGTATACTCTGCACTCCGTCAAAGTATTACCAGCTACGCCATGTGTGCATCGGTTGGTGCGGCTCCAACTATATTAGACCCTTCCTAATTCCTTTCAGTGTTTTACCTTTAGGGATGAATTTTGATTGTGATTGAGAGAGTGATCTCAATGCTTTATTTATTATCCATAAGGTCTCTAATATACAATGTGAATAATGACAGAGTCCACGTTGATGATGACGATGATATCGGTGATAGAAGCTTCCTTAGAGATCCAGAGGTTAGGACTGTGTACTGTGTAGTCCTGCGTATGTAAATTGTTCTGCGGCGGCAGTATAGCGTAGGTTCCAACCTGATAGCTGCGTAGCTCTGCTTTGTGATTCTGTTGTCCGTAGTCAGTTACTCGACACTCGAGTAGAGTTGACTTCACAGCGACATTGTTGTAATTCTGGCATAGGTCAGTTCTCGACGTAGATACTGACCTCCACCGGCAGCGAGACGTCGTCGTCGCTGTGAGTTACGGTGTAGAGTATCGGAGACTGAATGCTGACTAAATGATAACTGATGTTTTTGTATGGAGAGTGCAGATTCTCGATTCCTTTGTTGTCTGGAAAATTCGCCTATCAGCAAATTGGTTCCTTACGAATGTTTTCCTCAGCTAGTCTGTTCCTTGATGGAAGTGCATATTATTGGGTCGACCTTGTAACTGTTTACGGTGACTGCTACATACCAGTCGCGGTAGCTTCATAGATTTAGATTCTCCGCATCCCTTGACTTTTTGTTTCTAGCCGAAAAATCAGTACTGCAAAAAAAATTGTCTTGTCCTTTAGAGGCCAGTTATAATACACACTAATGGTGCTCATGAAGAGAGTCGAAACACATATGTATAGAACTTTCGAATACCACAGATAGTACAGATATCAGCAGTAGTGGATTCTATTAGTCGTTCCGTATCCACAAATTTTGAAAGTAGTCAACTTTCGCGCACGGGCATTCATTTCGAATTGTCAAGATCTTTGGATACCAACGTACAAAAACGATTTTAATGCTTATTCGTATAACGCATAGAATAGCATACCTACATATTACTAAGCGGGCGGATTGTTTTGAGAAATTTATTTGTGTGATTCATTTTTGATACTAAAAAAAGCGGATTATGTGACTGTGTAATTGAATCTTCGATGCGTAAAAGTTTTCTCTCTCGATCATTTTCGGAAAAAAACACATTCTGTATATTGGAAATATTAGATATTTGGATACAATAGATACATATAAACTTATTATCTAGCAACCCTTCTTAAAAAAATCACAGATCGCCATTGCTACACACCTATTATGTACCTGCATGTAATAATCTCTGCTCATATATCTATATCCTCTTATATTTTTATATTTTTCTCTTATCATAATTTAACATATGTATACTTATTTGGAATATGTGAGACTGCACTAACCTCTCCACATACTGGAATAAAGTTTTATTATTAATTCTTGTACGTATCGGGATTACACCCTTAGTTCGCGGGGATATCTTAATTGTTTTTGTTCAGTCGTACCACCACACAAACGGCGTATTCTTATTCTGCATCGAATGCAATCAAACTTAATGGCCGATACATTATTCCGATCACACGCCGCCTTAATAAATACTTTATATATGACTCGAATATAAAATTGCTTCCGACACGATAGCGCTCAGTTCAAAACTGTATAACCAACTTACGCACGAGTTATTGTAAAGCAACGTATATAAAATACTTTTGAATTGCTTTATTTTTATCGATACGAGCGGGATTAATTAATTTTGATTGATTAAAATTATTCATTACACTATTAATTCTCTTTAGCACGTACGCGAAGCTTGGAAATAGAAGAAGTATATTAAAAATACACTGAATGGTGGATGTGCAGAAAATATATATGAGACTTCAAAATAAATTTCTAATGTAACAATTTTAAATTAAACATAATGTCGTGTAACATGTAACATGGATTATAATATTCTTCGATCTTTTTGGTTTCTTGAAAAATTGGAGACTAGATGAACAGTGACACATCTTGTCTTTTTACACAAAATAATAAACGAAACTATCGACTGTCCTCATCTATTAGAACGTATCTTCTTGCGTGTTCCATCCCGCGAAACTAGAAGTTATGCAGGTTTTGCCTTGGAAACTGCGGCCACTACTTTTAAACTCTCCAATCCAAAAGTTTCCTAGACTAGCAAACAGATACGAGCAGTTAGATTTTAGAAAAAATCTAGTTATTTCAAATTATTTATTTGAAAATTAACTTTATAGAATTCTACTCAGCCAGTCAAACAATTGTTTTTTCGAAATCTTTTGAAACAATCGAACTTTTATGTAATGGTGGCAACATCGACAGCGTCCTGCACTAGCATTCGCGCTGCCGTGGTTCGCGCCCTACCTCTAGCCGTTTATTCTTTCTATAAAGCCGTAAATTCAACGAAATTACGGACATTACATGAAATTCGGACGGACGAAATCATTATTTTTGATTATATTATATATTTAATAGACTAGAATAAAATAAAATTTAATAAACCATAATTTATATTCAAAAACAAATGTTTTAAGAAAAACGACTGATATTTTTGCATCAACCTTACATTTTTGACAGTAAAGCTTCATATTTTGTGATGCAAATAATGTTTTTAACTGAAAATAATCACGGTGACCTAGAAATTTTAGTCGGAATAATGCGTAAATATCACGACGCCGGAGTGCACCATCCCATTTAGTTTACTTCTCAGAACAAACTAACATTCCGCTTGTAATTAAGTAACCTGCGACGGCACAACTAACCTAACCTAACCAATTAACGCAAACAAATACCTAATCAGACATCATTATCACGTGACTATGATCTATTAAGGATCTTTGCCTTCTCGTCTATCCTCTCGGGTAATCCACGGTAATGAATGCCAAGTTTTTTACGCCATCTCAATATTGTCGACCGTCTTCTTAGAGATGTGATGGCGTCCCCCGGGAACCATGATGCGGTGCCTTATGAGGGTACCTCGGACTCTTCCAAGACGAGCAATCTTCAGTGTACCTACCCACGATATCTGTTTCGTCGTGCAAAACATGGAGTTCATGGTTCCAGATGACTTTCTGCTGCCCATTTACCCGTGCATCTCAAAAAATTTTATACATATATAAAAAGAACCAGATAACCTTATTTTTACCATAATCGGATATACTTATATACTGATTTAAACTATCACTGGAAGAATACGTGGACAGATTTAAATCGCTAATACAACACAAATAATTCGACACGATAAATAACGAAAAAAAATAATAGTAACAATAATTTTTATGGAGACAGGACCAACAGCATGTAATTCTAAAACTATTTTTCAAACTACCTGGTAAGTAATGTAAGGTAATTAATTAAATAACTATTAAAAATATAATAACCTTTCCCGAAGGCATATTTGATTTTTCCATGTTACGTCAGCGATGACGCTGCTTCTGTGGAGCTAATAAATCCGATGTAAGATGGCGTTGTAAAGCACCCGGCGCACAATTTTTTTCCGATATATTTTGCCTCTATATGCCCGATATATAATTTTGCCTCTGAATGAGAAAAAACAATTGCTCTCGTGGTTTCTTCTAGAATGTGTATTTTTTCGCATCGAATGAACGGATATTATGATTATTCATTGATTAGTAAATGTTATGATCATATTTTCCGGGATTTCACCAGTTATATTCCTTTACGTGTTATTTTGTGACGTGGAGGAACTATCAAAACTTCTCAAGATATCTGCTTAAAAGGGCGGCACGAAGGTCTTTGCAGCTGACGATTTTGACTGTCTTCGAAGGTAAAGAGAATAGTATATCACAGGTTAGTGATCATTTGTAGGCGTATTTTTGGTTTACTCATGTATGTTTTCAGAGAGAGGAAAAGTAATTTTCATTTTTGCGTGATATCATATTGAGAGGTATTAATTAATAGAATATTAAATTCAATAAAGCGGATGGCTATTTACACGCTGTCCGCACAAACACATGCATTACCGGATGGACAGAAAAATAAAATGCGACCCCAAAAATTAGAAATCAATAAAGAAATACATACTACAATGAACAGTGAAAAATGTTGATTACTTAATTTGTTTTTTATATTGTATTAGATTACTCTGTAAGGACTATTAAGTAATATTGTTCGATATCCGTGGCGTCACGTTGGCAGAGAAATCAATTTTGCGGAATATGGTTTTTATGTAGCAACACTGAATATCTGTATCGAAATTTTCCATCCTACCTTCAAAAATATACCTGTACCTTTTCGCTGTCGAACTGACAAGCCTTCATTCAGAAGCAAAAATATTCTTCGAACAATTAGTTTTAAGTGTTTGGTGAAGTGGCAGCTGTAAGGAGCGCCATGAGATAATAAGGCCAGTTGAAACGTTTCCTTCCATCTCGCAAAATACAGTCCACTCTCATCTGGTCCTCCTTAACCCCATTTCTAATCCCTTTATATATTATCAATTTTCCTTGAAATGTGGACGGCCCCGATCGCACACAAATGTAGTCTTAACATACAGGGTGTCCCGTATCAAGCCGAAATCAGGTGATAGGCCGAGTCATAGTAGTTATCAGAATAATATTTAAAAAAATCTAAGTCATGTTTTTTATAAATTATAAGCATTTAAAAAATCAAAAAATCTACACCCCGTCTTTTCACTCCTGTTGCTACAAATCTTTATTTATTTTTCATTATTATGTAATCCTGAATAATGCTTCTGTAAACTTTTGTTCAAATTCAAAATTTGCCCAGTTTTAAATTATGACTATTATGACTTGGCCTATCACCCGATTTCGGCTTGACGTCAAGATACGGGACACCCTGTGTGACACATACAGTAAGTAATCTTGAGTACAAACTTCACATAGAGTTTTGCAAGATGCAGAAGATATTTTTTGTTAAAGGGCATATGTATAAAAATTATGATTTAAAAAACAATAAAGTAACTTACTAACCTTATTATTATATAAACAGATTGTAACTCTAGATGTCACCATCCTAGCGGCGATCGTTTTCAGCCAGATTTTAAATAATCCAATAGGGCGGTCTAGAAATGGTTTGTGTCTTCCCATTCATAACATTCATGATCTATCTCTATTTTATAATTTCCTTTTCAACCTCACTCACCTTAGTCTCTGAAATATAAATTCATTCGACTTTATATTTAATCATGAACTTTCACTCCGATCAGCTGACAGTACTTCACTAACTACCTCTATTCATAATACTGAAATCTTCAGCTTCTCTTTCGAAGGGTATTGGGCTAGACTGTGGTATCAACTATGCTTAGATATTACATCATCACAGACCATAACAATCTTTAAAGGCTTTAGATATTGTCACGGAATAGCAAGAAAAAGGAATTGCGCACTATCAGAAATCCTTGTAATATGTCACAATACCATCGAGAGCGGTCTACAGAAATTTAAAATTATCTACAACCTTCGTGAAATGTCTTCAAACACAACTTCTTCTTAACACTAAAATAATCCAGGAGTTTCGATAATCCAGTTTTTGGATATAAATAACGCGGATCTAGGCCGCCGATAGGGTTGTCGTGTTGACAGTTCGTTCAGTTCGAAAAGAGTGCAAGTACGCGCGAGCCGCAAGGCGACTCTCAGTGTGGCCAATCGTGAATTGCAAAGCGATAAATAAAGCGAATAATCAAATGAAATACCTAACTGATGAAATAAATAAGTGATAAATATTACGAGTGAGAATTGGATGGAGTCTTCTAATGAATATTAAATCCCTATTTATAAATTATTCATTTATGAGTGATGTATTGCGAAACAGTGTAATTAAAGAATAGCGTTAAATTTATTTCGTGTTAAGTGACTTTGTACATTGAATAATTAATTAATAAATCAATTTGTTTATTGGTTTTAATCAAATATAAGTAGATTAAAACCAACAATAAAATTAATTTTTAAAATTTCAATCTACAAAGTTGCTCAACCAATTGAAAAATTAATTAATAAATCGCTAATTATTTTCCAGTGTTTTCATTCATCCCTCCCTAGCCACGGCACTTGACAATATTTTGCCTTTCCTTAAACCTAGTTTAAACCTTCTTGTCCCATCCGTCTTCTGCTCTTTTAGTTATCATGGAGCTTGCTTTGTTATTGTAATTTTTTTATTTATTTTACCTTTGCCAAGATCCCGCTAATTATAATATAGTTTTCAGCAGGTTTCTTCTATTACAATGAATAAACTTACCATTTAATTACAGTGTTGGCTTATAAAAATTTATAAATTATAAAAATATTAAAAATTATAAGGCTAAGGCTTATATTAACATGGAAAATATAAGGGACTACTGGAAGGAATGCTCCAAAGAGGGGGGGAGATTCGAGATGACAAAGATGAGGATAATGATACGGTAGGTGAAGATATTGTTGCATGCAGACAGTTCACTATTGTTCTTAATAAACTCCCTGCATGCCATTTTTACTTTTGCATATGAATGCAACCCAAACAAGTCAGAGGGCATACCGTTGAAAACCGTTGGTATTTTCACTTGTACTGTTATTTCTCCATAATAACTGTTGCATCTCGGTACAATATATTTTTCTAGTGACACTTGTCTCGTATTATACGTATTCATTACAAGTGTTTTATGGTCATCATTATAGTAGTTACTCAGTAAAAGCCTGTAATTAATATTCATTAACTTTATTTCCGAAAAAATATATTTTCCTTTGTTTTTATAGACTTTACTGTACTATTAGGTAAGATGCATTTAATTATGTAGGTTAAGTATTTGTTTTATATAATATAATATAGTATTCCGGAAATCAATACAACTGTCCCATTAAATTGTGTTGTTGGTTGGAGGAAATTGCTAACAGGCAATAAACCCGTCATTGTTATAGTATATATGCAAAAAGTTAATAAATAAATCAATACTTAGCTTCCTGTATCAAGTCCTAGATATTTCATGCCCCTAACGTAATCTATCTAACATTTGTAAATTCGCCTTGGGGTAAATTTCAAGACGAGGCACGTCATAATTTTACTTAGCTGGCAAGAAAGCTGTCCGCATTGGTAATATGTCAATATGTTTATTTATTCATGTGATAAAATGTTGCTAGATGCGGACTCACTGTAATATGATAAATTCACGAAAATGAAGAAGAATATTAAAAATTAGAAAACAAATAATGAATAAATTGGTTATACGTATGGTAAATTTTAATTTATTTTTAACCCTACTACAGGCCATGGAGCTCAGATACTGTAAAGAAAAACTTCACAAAAACCCAGGTTTGAAATTATCACATATGTGTATTGAGTACTTATCGCGATTCGAACGTAGAACCCCAGGTATACAGGTGAATAATTGTAATCGAGCAGCAGAAGACGTTTGTTTTATTTGGATTGAGGAGACCAAGGATTTAGGTTAGGATAAGATGGATGTGGCAATTTTTTGTCAATTTTTAAAAACAGTAAAAGCATTTAATTTCGCAGAGAATTGTATAAAAACATGAACGTGACAGAAAAAAGTTTTTTTTTATATAAAATTACAAGTATTTTTTTAAATAGAGACTTGAACACGGAATATGTGTCACATCAATATTCTTACTATTTACTAAATAAATAAACTTGCTGGTCTGGAGTGAGGTTCGAACACGCGACCTTTGGATCATAATACGAGAGTCCTAACCACAAGCCCAACAAGCTACTCTTATTATTACGATAATACAAGGTTTTTTATTTAGTTATAAAGTAGACACAGATTATTTGAGGGGATTAGAAGCAGAAGCGCCATATTGCTTACAACAAGGGTACAGAACGACGTGTTAGAATATGATAATCTGACAAAAAGCGTCTATCTGACAATTGATAACTGATTTTGAAAGCATGTTTGTCCGTTTTAGAAGCATTTTATCGAAATATTGTAACAAAATTGCAAAAGAGATTACGTACAGAATCCCTTGTAATATGTCTATGACAACAATAATATAGAAGCCTCTACTACAGTCTACCATATTCTCGTATTATCTATAGCATTCAAAACGCATCTACAAACGCCTGGAACAACCTTGAAACGACGGCCACCTTCGCTTAAACACTAGAAAGGAAAAGAATCTTCTCGAGAGTTAAAAAAAAACAGCGCTTGTGTATAAATTGCGTGACTACGTCGGGGCGCGAGAGAATTTGTTTTGACAGATCGTTCAATGTGATGTAAGTCGCGAGACGACGGCCTAGTGTGCCTAGTCGTGAAATTGCAAAGCGACAGATATATAGAGCGAAATAAAGAAGCGAATTCTTACCTATATGGCGACTATTACAAGCGAGAATTGTATGTTCTACGAGCGATAATAAAGTCTTCATACACGACTGACATATTGCGCAGTAGTTTAATTTAGCGAAAAGCGTTTTAATTCGTATTAAATTACTTTGTCCATTTAATAATTAATTAATCACTTATTAATAAACCGCTAATGAATTTCTGGTGTTTTCATTAATTTTAAAACCTCCTCTCTGACCTTAAAATCAATTACAAAAACGTTTATCTAAATTTCGTCTATTTGATAGTGACGTTTTTGTTTTTAATTTTAATACCCCTAATTATGTATATAAAAACACAACAACCCTTTTAAATGGTCCGCGACTCCATTTCAGCAGTAACGGCGTCGATGTTAAATTTGAAAACTTGATGATCATACATTATTAGCAAAGATTTTTCCTTGTGGTTCAAAAGTAAAATGGCGTCAAACCGCGCGATCTTGGCGGCCAATTGGTATCGCCATTTCTCTAAATTAAGCGACCAGGCAACTTGCAACAGCAATAAAGCGATTGTTTCACCACTTGTAAGGCATGTGGCAACATCTTGTTGGAAGGAGAAGCCCGATATATCCATATTCTCCAGCTCAGGCCACAAAAAGTTGGTCAACATGTCTCTATAGCGCATTCCACTGACCGAAACAGTCCTCCAGCTTTTTGGAAAACTGCACAATTTTGCGGGCGTGAGGTAAAACGTGAGTTTTCGTAATATAATTTAACAATTTGTATGCATTCTGCATTGGTTATGTATCGTTACTGATTGTATGGTGCTGCATGGTAAGTTTAATGGGAATATAGATGAAGGCTTTCAAATAAAAGTTTTCCAGTGAGGTATGTTCCGCATTTTAAATCCTACACTGCTTGTTGAAAAAAAATTAATATAAACTTTACAATTTAAACGTATTGTTACGGTACCTTGTTATGGAAGGCAAATGAAAAACATTAAAACAATTTAAACTTTTATTATGACGCAGACGTTCAACAATTTAGAGTCACTAAATGTTTCCAGAATATTTCAAACTTATTATTACACTGTTTCTTAATTCGCAATCATAAATGCTTTTTCTATTGCTTTGATCACTTTCTAGTAAATTCCGTTCCACATAGAAAATAATCTTGCCGTCAGTAAGAACTTCATTTATTTATAATCTCTGGAATTTCGCTAGTCACACTGCGCTGCGCTCAGTTACTGATATCGCGTTGGTTATTCGGCACGTATATTTGTATAGGTGACACCATCTTCTAGATCCTTCGAGACTCCATGACAACCGCCCAGTATCTAAAGACCTGTAGAGGTAGAGCGTTCTAGATGATTCCAGAGTATCCCATAGTCAGTACAACCGAGTGACGAACTTCAAGAGGCCCCGATAGCTTGCAATTAATCTGATTTCTAGCATCTTGTTACAGTATAAAATATATATTACGAATTCGAATTGTACGAATCTACTCATTTTTGAGTTGATATAGATTTATTTATTTATTCATATTATGTTGATTTGTTGCAAGGCAGTTGATGAAGGCAGAGATGGCCTCCCAGAGTTCTGAAATGGAGACCTTTGGAGAATAAAAGATTCCATCTTAAGACCTCAAAAGAGATGGGCCGACGATATAGCCGCTGTGGAGGGAAAGAAGTGGCTACAATTAGCAAACAACAAGGAAGGATGGAAAGGTACGGAAGAGGCCTATATCCAGCCATGTAGAAACGAAGGCTGATAAAGAAGAAGAAGATTCATATTATAATACATGCACAAATATGTACAATTATATATACAAAATAAAAAATAGGTACCTTCTTCGTTAAGTTGAGTATACAACAAATATAATTGTATAAAAATAATGTAAAAATACATATACAAGTAGGCAGGTAGAAATCACCCAGCAAACTAGACCTCAAGGAATTGATGATGGTCTATTGTGACTACTGGTTATGGACTTCCAAGTCACACGGGGCCGCTAAAAGAGAAACAGAAAAATTTTGGAATTTTAAATGAATATCTGCGGGGAATAATACATACTACCGATTCTCCGTACAGCGGTGTCTTATGGAAGTGAATTCTGGAATACATCGATGAAGAATGCAGAGCTGATGGTTCGAAAAAAGAAGTTCGCCGCATATCTACAGACTTGTTAATAATGAAGGATCGTGAATAATCCGGTATGATGACGAACTTTATGGGCTGTACAAGAAGTACAGACTCAATCACAAAAGAAAAACACAGACAACTACTTAAAAAACGAGCGAGCCGTACAGTTGTCGCATATGATTTGACATCTCACAATTAAAAATAACAATTGAGCAGCACTTATCAATACTGTTTATACTTTTGTTTTTAATTGTAAATCTCACAATTAAAAATATCAATTGAACGTTTGTTTAAATGCAAGCAAAGCATTTAAACAAAATTTTAAAAATATTACCTTAATATTTATTATTTAGTAAATACAAGTAAAGAAAATGTATGTGCATTTATTTATTATTGAATGTTGCCTAAGTAGGTACCGATATCTAAATACGCATTTTGTTTAAAAATGTGTTTGGTCAATTATATGTTTTTATTTATTTTCATAGATGGCGGTTGTGTGCTATCATGCATATTGTATGAAAACTTTGAATAAATATTAAAAAATAATTACATAAAAAGGATGTAAATCATTAAGGGTTATTTTCATTAATGTAAAAAAAAAGTATTTTTTGGATAGCTTCGAAGATATAAGCCAAAATATATCAAAGTTACAACATCCACATACTTGACACCAGCCACGTAACATATATACAAAATCAAAAGCATGCATCTTCGCTGTGATGGCACTTGCTGGACATTGATTTTTTGTCCATCGCGCGTGGTCCGCGCGCGCTCATTGGTTAAATGAAATTGCGCGCGTCTTATTTCCTGTTACGCATTTCCGTCCTTTTTCACGAAATCACTGCCACGGATTGCAGGAAAGCGAGAGGAAAGATGATAAACATCAAAAATTAAAAGTACCTACTCTTTATACGATTAATGAATCCCAAAAAGGATACTTAATTGAAATTAAGTATGGCACAGGTTGGAAAAATAAAAATATATTATCACGAGACCGTAGAAACAGAAAGAATTATGTACCAAATTTATTAAAAATCTAGTAAGTTTTTGAATTACATGTTTTTTGAATAGGCTGTATTGCGTACTAAACCAATTGAATCCTAAAGTGAAACCTGATCTACTGTAGGTACAGTTATCAATTCCATGATTGCGCGTGTACAGATGACAGGCGTCTCGAAACCCGTCTGAAAAATTGGGTAAAGGATAGAGAAGAGGGACCCACCATACACCCAGAGCCATTTTATGAGCAATAGCTTCCATATCTGCCCTACATTTTCGCCATCCATGTTCGGCATTTTTTAATGCTAAATTAGCCGTGCTCACTGTCCCGTTGACACTCATGGGAATAAGACCAGGAAGGGGAGGCGTCCACATAAATCCACTCTTCTCCGTCTCTGAGGCGCAGGGACAAATAACAATTGGAACATAATTATTATCCTTTAAGTGGAAATTACAAGTTACATCTATACAAGGAATGCTACAGTTGAAACACAACATACGAATGCATAAAGTCCATAGTGTCCATAGCGTAACCAACAAAAGTGTTCAAACAAAAGAGATATGAATGAAAAGAGATAAGAGTTCTACTCTTTGGATTTCTTGTATATATTAATATGAAAAAGGTTCTTCTGTGCCGTATATTGAAATAAATTAATAATTTAATGTGACATATAACATAATATATAATAGGAATAATAAACTAATAAACCGATTCACAAATGACCCGTTAGATGTTTTGTGGGTCTAGATTTTTATTATATTTTGTAAATAAAATGGAGTGGAGTTTTTAAGACCATAGATTGATGCATTGCAAAGATACAATTTAATGAAAATTGTTGAAGTGCGATATGTGTGTAAGGGGTGTTGCCGTGAATTGATGAATAACAGTGGGAGAAACTCAAATTTTGAAATGATCCATGTATCTGATGTATATGCTTTCCCGTAGGTATATTGTGAGCAACCACATGGATAATTCTTGTATTATCTATCCTATCCACGTGGTTTCTCCAGTACTGCCGTATCTTCTTATATCATCTCAAGATGTCTTCTGTCTTCCGATCTCTCTTATTTCAGTGCTCCCCTGAGTGTCCTGCCTGTTTTTATCAGCCCTAGTTTCTATACTATATGTCATAATGGGACTGATACAGGTTTTGTAGTTGGCCTTCCTATCTTATATTCCTCCACATATTGTCCTTTAAGGAGCCAGCTATAGCTGCTGCCTTATTGGTTTTCTACATAACTTCATTGTAAAGATCACCATTTTTGCTATGGTTGCTATGCTTATTACTATGGACACATTGGACTTTGCATTCGTATTTTGTACTGTAGCATTTCCTGTACATATATAGTAATTTACCATTCACTTAGTGGATGATAAATATATTCCAATTGTCATTTGACCCTGCGCTTTGGAGTCAGAGAAGAGGTTTTGTGTGGACGCCTCCCCGTCCCGCTCGCATTCCATGAGTGTCAGCGGGGCGGTGACTGCCACTTTAGCATTTTTTTAAATGCCAGAAATGGGTGGCGAAAGTGTAGGGCCGATATGGGAGCTATTGCTCATAGAACGGCCCTGGGTGTGTGGTGGGTCTCTTTTCTCTGTAGAAATCACCGTGGCCTTATCTGGCCGTTGAGATATCTCAACTTCCAGATAATTAAATCGCACCACCTCTTCTCTTGATTTGCCTATCTGAGCGATCAACCCTATTAAGCAAGATTGAGATTTCTGGGGTGCTCGTGTAATAGGCATCGATCGCTATTGTAGTTCCATAATACTGTTATGAATCTGACCATAACATCAGCCTCTGCTCTGGAATCTCTGTGAAATGAATACCTTCTCCATACGCGTCCGCCGCCGGCCGGTATTGGCCATCTTGCATGAATGGAAATTATCGCGGCGCATTTAGTCTTCCGCAGCAAAAAAGGCCATCGTCCACTTTCCGGGCCGCAGAATGCGCGTGAGCATGGAGAGCCGGCATTCCCGCGGCCGAGCCGCAATAAACATTCCGCGGAAATGGATGGCTAATTAAGGAACGCCGTTTTACCGTCCCAAAATGGCGCCCGGTCTATTTAACCCTTTCCAAGTGGACGCCTCAATGGCTATTTGTCAAATTACGCCGCGGCACACGAATGCGATACTTAAACAGAAAGCTACTTAGAGAGGATTTTCGATTGCAGAGAAATCGGTTACATCACGAGACTGCCGAATATGGAAACTGGTGTTTCCTGGAATTAGATCGCGTGTACGCAACGATGTCCACACTGACTTTAAGTATCAACCAGTTCGCTGAATACCAAAAGTAAAAGCAATAAATACTTTAACATATTTTTTTAAATACATCGTTTAGGTATCGTTGACCTTGTAAGTCATGTGCTTTATATTGTCACGGAATAGTGGCCATGGGAGACAAATTAAACACTTGAATTATTCCGCTAACCACTTATAATTTGCACTGGTCGCTATTGGTTTTGTGGTGGCCAAAGACGCGTTCATGTACACGTGTAATGAGGTACCACATATGCTGACATCGAGCACGGCAGACCGTTACGCTCGATCAGAGGTCGAGGCAAAAGCGCTGAGCATAACGAACAAGGCGACAACGTAAGCCGGACCAACGACCGAGTACAAAGGCTACGTATAGCAGAGGGCATGAAGAGCGGATAAACTCACATTGCTGACCAGACGAAATATTACCCACACGAGCGGCCGAGTAAGACGAAGTCATAATACACCGAGTCCTTTGTTCACGACAACTATAAAAACGGTAGTCTTCAGAGCAGACTATCTCACTTCCCCAGTGAACGGCTCGTATCGCGGAATCATACCTTCGAACGTCACGCTTTCACTTGTAACCTTTATACCTACTGTACTTTTGCAATTCAATAAATTCTGTAAAACCATCGTGACTTTACATCATCAACACCGCTTCAAATCATCGTAAACCGAATGGCTCATCCACCTCCAAAGTTTCACTTCTTCGCTGCCAAAAACATATGTGTGTCGTGTGCACGTTTTCCATGTAATTTATAACCTTTCGAGTTCTAGAAACTTCTGATGCATATGAGTTTCTTCCGGAATATTCCAGGCCGCTCAGGAACATTCGATTATATGTCATTCTCCTAGATTTTTAGAGTTTCATGACAACATTTAAGGTATTTTTTACGAAATGAAAGCATGGACGCTTATGGAAGAATTGATAAAGCGATTTGAAGAATACTCAAAATAAACTGGATGGACAGAGTTACGAATGAAAATGTTATCCTTCGGATAAATAAAGCAAAATAAGTAATTAGAACAGTAAAAATACGAAAACTTCAATATCTCGGACTTGTGATGACACTTCATAAGGCAGGGAAAGATTGACAGAAGTTAGAACCCTGGAAGAAAAAGAACATCATCGCTGAAAAACTTGAGACAGTGGTTTGGTTAGCCTAGTGTACAACTAACTATTCCGGGTCACAGTGAATAAAATGATGATAGCCAACACGATAGTCAAGAAAAATAAGAATATTTTTTACTTTTTCATTAACTGCAAAACTTCATTTATTATTTTTAAGGCGTTTTAGGATTACTACCTTATTAGATCGGAAATAAGATGGACATTACCTTCATCAGCAATTTAAGGCGTAATTTACTTCGAGTAAAGTATACCCCACTTTGTTACTCTTAGAGTAAACGCGATGCACAGGGATGGGATCTAGGGATGTCACAAGTTTGTGCAAGATGGGTGTTGAGAATGATCACGCCTCTTCCAATACGCTCGTATACAGAGCAAGTTCGCCCTCGGCTGACCCTCATTTCAATCATCGACGCGCAGACATCACATCATCACATACCACAAAATTCAAAAAAATTCAAAACAGAGACATAAGCCAGAGCCATGTTTCTGAATTCAGATAGTGTAAATGATAAAGAGTTTTTTTTAAGGAATAATTTTTGTTTCTTCTTCTTCAAATATATTAATAATTTTAGTATTAAACTGGTGTATAGCTGTCTTGTGTCAAGCACTTGAAGGTCTCTGGGTGGATCTTAAGAGTTATATCTAAATGGTTTCTTGTTTGTTACACGTATAACCACTTTGTGAAACTTTATTGAAGGTTCTTATATGGTTGGGGCCGCACCAACCCGTGCACACTTGGGGGAGCTGAAAATACTTTGACAGAGTGCGTAGTATACCATTTTTGAAAAACTGAGATTCATGATTCATGTTTGTATTGGTTTTCTAACTTTGGAGGTTGAACATTCGATGTGCGGAGCCTTTTATTCCTTATATAATGTTTAAAGTATATTTCTAATATGTAGTCTTTCTAATGTTTTAACTTAAAAAAAATAAATTATACAGGTAGTAGTTGAAAGAAGTAAATAGTCTCACTATTTTTCGTAGCTTAAGTGCAAAATAATATGTGAAAAGATTTTTTTTTGCTTTGTGCCAGATGTGAAAATGTGTTTATATTTATGATTATTTATGTTGATATATTTTTGGAATATTTATGTTTAAGTGTTATTTTCATTTATATTTCAATTACTAGATGTAAAAATGTGTTCTTTTTACAACTAAATAAAAAAATATACAAACAAACAACTATTTAAAAGCAGATACAAGCAATTTTACCTGTGCCAAAACTTATTTTAACCCTTTGTTGCCCCATCCTACACGTTTCATAAACATGGAGCTAGTTTTGTCACCGTAAAATTGTATACCGGAAATACTTTCCAATTGCACCACTATATTGTGTGTGGTGCGAACGCAGCAATGCGTTGAGATGAAAGGGAAGGATGGAATTACCACCGGATTCCGATGATTCTCCCAGCTCCCGTCGCTTCCTGATTCTTGTGAACTGTATTTATTATTGTTTCCTCGTTCCAAGCACATGCACTAATCGTAAATACTGTTTCACTCTAGAGTTCCGAAAGCTTTTATAAGCGGCGACAAAACTAACACAGCCGGCCCTGTGACTCATTTCGCCCAACGACGAGAAGAGAGAACTGCTTTTCCGACGGTCTCCTGGTGAGGAAGAGGGGAGCGGATAAAAGTGGGACAACACGGGGAACATAGATTGTTCATAGTATTATTTGGTACCCAACAGTGTGGTTAGCTGGAATAAATTGCCAACTGGAAATAAACTCGCCATTGTGTTAATATGTAACAAATATTGATTTAATAAATAAATACAAAGATGACGTTCACTTATTCATGCGTATTGTTGCCAACCTAGTCGGCGTGAGCCACATCTTCAATCTTTTAATAATGGCTTCTTTCAATCTCGACTTCTTTGAGCATCACCCGGATGATCTAGTATTTTATTGTCCTCCAACGAGAGCGCGGGCCTGTGTCCGTTGTTGTCATTTCCACAAGGTGCTTTTTTCCATCTTAATTCTTATTTTTATTTCTGGAACTCAGTTTCTATTTAGCCAACAGTCTTAATCTTTCCATAAAAAGTACTTCATCTTTCCACCCTCTTGACACCAGCGCCGTCGATTGGCAAGTGAACCTATTTTAATTAACTTTATCTACCGATTATACATATGTATCTAATTGATTTTTTTTGTTGGAATTTTATTAAAATTGCAAAAAAGAAACTTGCAAAACGCTAGATCACGTCGCCGCGCGCAGACGGTTAACTGGTCCACATCCCGGCTGCAAGAGAACAGTATTTCTCGGTGATCTGACGCGGCTGCAATTTGTAGTTACTTTCTTAATCCTGCATTTTTTACCTGCCGCACAGTTAGAAGAAGCCCGCATAAGGTGCTGCAGGTGGCGGGCTTTAAATCACCGCCGCTCATTAAATCATTCGTTGCATCGCTAATTAAAATGTTGACTCAGCGCGGATCCCACGCGTAAAAAAGTGCGTGTTCTCGTATTCGTAGTTAAAGTTTGAGATGCAGAGAAATTGTTACCGGGCCCCGAGGCAAACGTGCAACTTTCTGGAATGTTCTGAAGTCATGAAGACTAGGATGTGTCTTATTCAAGTGCAATAAAGGATGAAGAAATGGTTATAATTGTAATAATTTTATTCCATACTACCCTATCCACCAAATCACACCCCGAGTATAAGGCTATTTATTGCCTTTCCAAAAAAACGTTTTTCAGTTAAGAATGTCATATTTTTATACATCGTTATTTCCACTACGTACTAAATGATCATTTTTCGTGGCTTTCAATGCTTGACGTTAGATGTTTGTTAGTTGTTCGTGTGTTACGTATGTAGCTAAAAATTATAGCTGACAGAGGGAGGGGGAAAGTGAAATTTGATTCGTTTATCCACATCAAATCTGCCAAAAATTTCATGAAATATTCATTCGTTCCACTTTTTTTCAACTTCAATTTATTTATTCAACAATATGTACATTAATAAGTTGATATTCAATTTTATTTTATTTATTAAATCCCAAAAGAAAATATACAAAATATAATATAAATTACATACATTATAAATATATTAAATCCTATAAAGCATATACCTGTACATAGGTTCGGGAGATGAGAAGTTAGACATGTGTAATTATTTACACACGACTAAAACTCAATAAAAACAATATAAACTAGTAACTATTATTGATACCTAGCTTTCAAAATAGTGACTCGAATAATAGTTGTATGATGATTGCTATATATTAGGTCCTTACATATGAAATTAGCGTTTAGTATGGGAGGAACATAAAGCCGATTTTTTAAAATTA